>JALXJV020000019.1:32157159-32180852 GCA_024633595.2 Lepomis macrochirus | reverse complement strand
CGCTGGTACCTGTTGTGTTCCTGGATATGTTTTCTCTGATTCAACCCCTCTGGATTATTCAGCTGGACTATTCTCATACCCTCAAAACTTTTTGGATAACTGACCTGGTTGTCTCCCTGATCCTTCACACTGATCGGCTGCGAGTCCTCTCCGTTACTATCCTGTCATCCCTCTCGACATCTGATACTGTGAGTGTCCACTCTCCTTGTCATTTTGTCTTTTGTGATGTCAATCCTTGGTATGGTTGGGTAGCCTTCCCTTCTGTGGATTGTGGATTACGATACGGTTCTGGCTAACGCAAGTTAAACCGATAAACTGTTGTGTAGGCCGAACGGGTCATCGCTTCGTCATGCTGTCACATATCCACTTACAGGTTTTGTTTTTGGTCTTCTTTGGTTTTGCTGTTTGCTGATGAGGTTAATCAGAGTATTCTTCCCACGATGGTTTTGCAATATTCCGCTGCTCATCTCAGAACATTAAAAGGATTTTTCCGCCTGGCTCCTGACACTTATAAGCGGTGTGAACAGCTTCGAGGTTTTACGCCGACCTCGCTACATTCATCGGTCGCGGAAAAACTTCGGAATTATCATTACTCATCTTCCAATAATATCCCGGTTGTCTCTACCGACACCCGTGTTCGGATACAACACAACTGGATAAAAGACATAGGCGTATCAACTTTGGAAATTTAAGATCGCTGCGTCCTGATCCTGACCTCGGAACCTGCAGTCGTGCATCACCAGACTTGCGATGATGGCTGCTAAACACCCGTTCTCTAACTGATAAAGCATCACTATTGAATGACATAATCACTGACACTGACCTGGACATGCTATTTCTGGCGGAAACCTGGCAGGTGCCTAATGACTTTTGAACTTGAACCTCTTAACGCCGCCTGGATACATCTTTTTTTTCTCAACCGGCGTCTTCATCGCAGAGGTGGAGGGCTGGCTGTAGTTTGCCGTGAGACTATTAAAATATCCAAGATTGAGTTCCATGATGTTACAACATTTGAATACCTAGCGCTGAAAATGACTGGCCAAGCGTCACTGGCTGTAATCTTAATTTACCGACCTCCAAAAAGTCCCTCTGATTTTTTCTCTGATATTAGTGAGTTACTTACTCTTGCCTGTGGTTGTCATACATCTGTTGTTTTGCTTGGTGATTTTAATATACATGAAAACACTGTACAATGCAAAGAATTGATGTCTGTGTTGGACTGTTTCAACTTGACTCAACATGTAACTTTTGCTACTCACTCCAGAGGTCATATATTGGATCTCATATGTACATCTGGCTTGAATAATGTTCTTGTTAATGGCTCTGACTTTGCATTCTCAGATCACAAACTCATAAACTTCAGTTGTAGTTTTCCAATATCTATACCTCCTCAGAAGAAAATGCTGTCTTATCGTAAAATCAACTCTGTTAATTCAAGTTCTCTCTCTGCTTCAATAAGGGCTTCTACTTTATCAGAATGTCTACTGTCTAACTGTCCCTCAGAAATCTGCTGTATCTACAATAATGCTCTGTCTCAATCACTAGAGATGCATGCTCCTCTTAAAACTAGACTGGTCCCATCCACACGCATACCTCACCCTGGTTCACTCCTGAACTTCGGATAATGAAAACTGAGGGTCGCCGCCTGGAAAGACTATACAGGAAAACTGGACTCATTGTGCACTCTTTGGCTCTTAAAGAACACCTGCTCAACTACCGGACAGCCCTTAACAATGCAAGATCCTCTTATCTCTCCTCTACTATTAGGAATTCCACGTGCAGACCCAAATCACTCTTTGCTATGATTAACAAATTTACAAATCCACCACAACATGTTATGTCAGGCTCTGAGGAGCTTGTAAATAGCTTCTCTAAATTCTTTTCAGACAAAGTGATGTCAATCACTTCTTCCATCACCAAAACACTCATACAAGTGACTCAAACTTAATGATATCTGGTCCAGCCCACTCATCAAACTCACTCTCTACTTTTACTCCGACTACTCCCGTTGCCATAAGTGATCTAATTGTGAAGTCAAATTCTACATCCTGCCAGCTTGATCCTACACCCACTGTTTTACTTAAGAAGTGTGTCCTCGAGGTCGCACCATTCATAACTCATATGATAAACTGTAGTTTAGCTTCTGCCATTGTCCCAGCGGAATTAAAAACTGCTGCAGTGACTCCCATTCTCAAAAAACCTGGTCTTGATCATCTAAACATGGACAATTACAGACCAATATCAAACCTAACATTCTTAAGCAAAATCCTTGAAAAGGTTGTTGCTTCACAATTACGATCCTATTTGGATATGAATGGTCTTTTTGAACCTTTTCAGTCAGGTTTTCGCCCATCTCACAGCACTGAAACTGCTCTTCTGCGTGTGGTTAACGACATTCTTTCGTCCATGGATTCAGGGTTAATTAACATCTTGATGCTCCTTGATCTAAGTGCTGCTTTCGACACAGTCTGCCATGAATTACTTATTTCTCGGCTTTCTGATATTGGTGTCACTGGTTCCGCTCTTTCCTGGCTTATTTCCTATATCAGCGACAGAAAGTATTATATCACCATACAAGGCCATAATTCTGCCTCCAATTCACTTACACGGGGTGTTCCTCAAGGTTCAGTTCTTGGTCCACTATTGTTCATCATCTATATACTCCCACTTGGTAACATCATACGCAGGCATGGACTTCAATTCCATTGCTATGCAGATGACATCCAAATTTATTTTGCCACCAGCCCGACAGGCCATCCCTGCCTGACTCACTCACTACATGTATCAGGGACATCAAGCATTGGATGTCCCTTAACTTCCTCAAATTAAATGATAACAAAACTGAGATATTAGTGATTGGCTCTCCTGCCTCAGTCAAAGGATGGACCAGTCCTTCTATATTGATGGTTTCCATATTAAGCCTTCATCACTGACTCGCAACCTTGGTGTCTTATTCGACTCAACTCTATCTTTTGGCTCCCATATTTCTTCCGTTGTTAAAAACTCTTTCTTTCATCTCCGAAATATTGCTCGTCTAAGACCATCCCTTACTTTAGCTGACGCTGAACTCTTAATTCATGCATTAATCACATCACGTCTGGATTATTGCAATGCTTTACTTCTTGGTCTTCCCAAAAAACTTATAGCAAGATTACAGTACGTTCAAAACTCAGCAGCAAGAGTCCTCACCTCCATGCAGGCGTTCTGCTCACATTACTCCGGTGCTTCATGACCTTCACTGGCTACCCGTGGCATCTCAGTATCCACTTTAAGGTACTGCTTTTTAACATTTAAGGCATTAAATGGTCTTGCACCCCCGTATTTGTCTGATCTACTTTTCACCTACCGTCCTGCACGTCCCCTCAGATCAACTGAACTTGGTTTATTGTCCATCCCTCGTTTTCGGTTGTCTACAGTAGGTGGAAGGTCATTCAGTGTTAATGCACCAAAATTATGGAATTCACTGCCCTTTCCGCTTCGAAATATTTCATCTGTGACTGCATTCAAGACTCAGCTAAAAACATATCTATTTAACATGTACTTCGTCTAAGTGTGATTATATGTATCCTATGTGATTGTAAGTTGTGTGTTACTGTTTAAATATATTATAAATGTACTATGTAAAGCTGACCTTGAGCTCTGGAAAGGCTATATAAATAAAACTTCTTCTTCTTCTTCTTCTTCTTCTACTAATCCGCATAGAAGTTTGGGGTAAACGGGGCAGGCAGGTTCCTGTTTTCTTGACTGAGAGAATGAAGGAGTCAGTTGATTTGTTGATTAAAAGGAGAGATGAAGCTGGCATACCTGCTGAAAATCCCTATCTCTTTGCAAGACCTGGTGTGATGACAAACATACGTGGATGTGACTGTCTGCGAAAATATGCAGAAGAAAGTAAAGCAGAAAACCCTGAACTCCTGAGATCAACCAAATTAAGAAAACAGGTTGCCACACTCTGCCAACTCCTGGACCTTAGTGAACAAGTTGCAAGGTTCATGGGGCATGACATCAGGGTTCACCGTGACTTTTACAGACAGACGGACAAAACCTTTCAAATTGCCAAGATAAATAAGCTTCTGTTTGCAATGGAGAAAGGCACTGGATCATTAACAGGGAATAATCTCAACACAATTGATCTTTCTGTCTGACCTTATGTCCGTTTTATTATCAGGAGATGAACAGCAGCGTTTCCCATACATTAATTTGTGGTGGCCTATCAACGCTAATGGCTAAATACTGATTTCTGGGGGTTTTTTTGCTTATTTTTTTTAAGATGGAGAAAATCGTATTCGATTACAGCACTGTGCGCTGTGCATATTCTCAGCACCTTCTCTCGATCTCTCCTGCAGATACATTGACAATAAACCATTCTGTGTATTGAATGGTTAGTATCATGAACACCGCTGCACAAATCTGTCCAACACGCTGTCAATGTCAGAGACCCACCTTAACAAACAGTTATTAGCAAGCATGTAAGAAGCCTAGCTAATAAGAAAGCTATGTTAACCTTCAAAAAAACGTTGGAATGTAGACGCTGTACATAGTTTCAGCAGTCGATACTACCATCTATATACAGGTGGGTCTCCGACATTGACAGCTTTGTGTTGGAAAAGTTTGTGCAGCGTTGTTCATGACAGACAGAGAGCGAGCAAGAGGAGGTGCTACGTGAATATATATACTGCACGAAGCTCTGCAATCAAATACAATTTTAAATAGGTAGGCCTAGTTCAAAATAAAAAGCTACATATGTGGCGGTCAACGCTGATAATATGGCAGGCCGCCACAAATAAATCAGTGTATGAGAAACGGTGGTAAAAACAAAAGTTCAGGCAAAATGTAGAAACACAAAGTAAAATGTGTAGAAAGATGAATGCATTCAGTAGAATCAGCCTTACCCACATTACATAGTATGAGGTGTTACCTTTTGTATGCTCTTGTTTTTCAGATGGAGTTTCTGACCCCTGTGCTGAGTTAGAGATAAGGAGTTCAGACACTGATGGTGAGTTAAATGGCTTTTATTATGAAATATACAAAAACTCCTGCCTTTGTTTCATACTTTAACTCAGTCAAAAGACGAGTACTACTTTACTCTTACGGTAAGTGTATGTATAACTCTTAATAGCTCATCTGTTTGTATGAGTGCCGTCTGTAGCTCTTTTCAGATAGCTAATTCATGACAGCCAATGTGTTTTTTGTGACAGTTAACCTTTTTTGTCCCATGGTAAGAGAGTTAGTAATCAACTGGCCGTTCTTGCTTGTCACATTTAATTAAAGCACTTAAATACACATGAACATTTTTTAAAAATCCATTATATCTTAGGTTTCATTGACTAATAGGAAGTGATGTTTGTCACAACTGTTCCTGTTGTAGGTGAGAGCCCGAGGCTTTCCCAGAAGGAGAAATGGACTGAGGCAGAGAGAACTGCAGTGCATATGCACTTAAGAAGGTTTGTGGCACAGCGTAGCGTACCCGGGAAAAAGAACTGTGAGAAGTGCATACTTCAAGAAAAGGCCTTGGCTCAACGGTCATGGAAAGACGTCAAATACTTTGTGTACAACACAAAGACACTTAGAAGAAGAGATGCTTCACGCATTCTTAAATACTAAAAGCCAAACGTTTTGGCCATTTAGTCTCCTACAGAACTAGGTATAACTATGTTGGTTTGTTATACATTAGTAATTAATCTGATTTGATTTTAGGTTGAATGTTAGTTATTGTCAGTGAGCTTATATTCCCTTGTATTACCTGAGGGTGTGGCCTTGTTGGGTGTGGGCGAGAGTGGGTGTGCAAGTCATCTGTATATGTGTATGTGTAATATATGTAGTTAAGATGCTGCATGTAGGGGGGTGGGATGGCGCAATGGTTAAGACGTCCGCCTTTGGTGTGAGAGACCCGGGTTCAATCCCCACTGTGTCCCTGAGCAAGACACTTAACCCCTACTTGCTCCAGAGGCGTGCGACCTCTGACATATATAGCAATTGTAAGTCGCTTTGGATAAAAGCGTCAGCTAAATGAATAAATGTAAAATGTAAATGCATGCTCCACTCCCATGATCCACTTCCAGCTGTTTTTAATGCTGAATAAGACAGTTGTCTAAATGTTTATGTGAAGAGGGCTTGAGTGCTATCCTTCAATAAATTCAGTTCAATACTCTGACCTCTGTAATCCATTCTGGACCATATAGTGTCAGATAATGTACTGTAGAAAGCAAGGCTAGCCACAATAAGCTAGTGTTCAGCGTTCCTAAAACTCAAAGTTGTAAAACTTGATTCAAAGAATTCTTTCATTTTCATTGTACTTTGCAAGACAGTGATAATATCCCATTTCTTTGTATTCACTTTAATTGGGTAAATTAATAGGGGGGTGGTGATGGTGTAATGGATAAAACAGATGCCTTTGGTGTGAGACCTGGGTTCAATTCCCACTGTGACCCATCCACCATCCTACCTGAGCAAGACACTTAGTTGCTCCAGAGGTGCTACCTCTTACATAAATAACAATTGTAAGTGGCTTTGGATAAAAGCGACAGCTAAAAAATAAAATAAAAAAATAGTAATGATACAGTAAACTACTGTATTGTATAGGAGCAAGAGGTGGTATGTTTGTTTAATAATGAATGGATTTCTTTTATATCCCTGCAGCTCTGAATAAGTTAGATTTACTTCAGTAAAGTAGTAATTGACAAGTATGTATGTTTGAACACCAGTCAAATCGATGGTCACCTCATTAAAATTTAGGTATTCTGCTTATCTATGAATCTCACACTGGACAATTCTTTTTAAACATGTGCATACTGATTTATTTTTACAAAATGTATTATACTAGAACATCAAAATTATTAAATTTAAAGCTAAAGACAAAGTAGTTCAACTAGTCCATTGTGAAAGCGAACTCAATAAGCCCCTTGAAAAGGTCCTCACCCAGTGGTAAACTGGGTTAAAAAAAATATAAATTTTCCTTCTTGTTTTTTTAAGGAACTGAGGTGGAAACTGGCATCAAGGAGCCAAACAGGGTTGGAATCTTTCATGCACTTGTCTCTAAGTATAGCAGAAAGGGTGGTCCTCACTCCACCAGTTAATTAATCTGGACCTCACTATGAGGCATGTACAGGAATGTGTGTGTGTGTGGTATATTGTGCTGTGTTTGGAGAACCGTACACGCATTGATGCTCAGCACGAATGAAGTTCCTAACGGATAACTAAAGTTCTCTGAATTGAATTGCATTGATGATAGGGTCCACTTTCTGTAAAACACAAAGGTTAGATCGAGTGTGGCCAGGGAAAGCTGTAATGGTGGACCGAATAACTAGAGTTGTCTGATCATCATCATCAATAGCCTG
The DNA here is from genome assembly GCA_024633595.2 of Lepomis macrochirus. Classification (NCBI taxonomy): domain Eukaryota; kingdom Metazoa; phylum Chordata; class Actinopteri; order Centrarchiformes; family Centrarchidae; genus Lepomis; species Lepomis macrochirus. The sequence continues at coordinate 32,173,515 of JALXJV020000019.1, read as the reverse complement.
TTGCAGTGATTCTGGAACTCGAACACCTGAGGCTACAGGACCCGTTGCAATGGCTGGGTGCTGTTGGGAAAGGGCATCTGCATTCTGATTGGCTTGACCAGGCTTGTATTTGATGGTAAAATCCAATGAAATCCAATACAGATAGCTGGGCCCAGAAATCCAATTTCATTGAAGTGTAGTTTTCCATGTTACGTTCTGTGGGGCTAAGGCCACAACTGGCATAAGCAACAGGTCTAACCTTCTCGAGAGAGCACTACACCCAGTCCACTGTAGCTGGCATCCACCTCGAGGATGAAGGGTAAGGAAAAGTTGGCATAAGCCAGCACTAGAGGAGACTCCAACCTACTCTTCAACCCCTAAAAGCTGCTGTCACACAGCCTACCATGCATCAGGTAGGCTCTTCCCTAGTGGTTTTCGGGACTTTGTGCCGGTCAACTGAGGCACCAGGTGGTGCAAAGAGGGAGCCAGCTTGGCAAATCCCTCAATAAAACGCTGATCTTCAAAGGCAACGGAATGGAACCAACAATGATTTTGTTGCTTTGATGCAGGATTCTAGAACTCTTGTCTGTACTTGTGTTCTTGTATCCTTGCCATGCCCACTTTACTTGTGTGAACTTGCCAGCACAAATATCCCAGCACCATTTCTGCATTTGAGCAAGGAGTGGGAAGCCGAAAAAAGGCCAACACAACGGTATTCTTTTTTTTGTTGTTATTTTTCAATTTTTGTATGCTGTTTTATCACTAAATTCACTTCTGAGATTGTTTAAGGTGAGACATCAACTGTGTAGATATCAAATATTCACATTTTATTAAGCTTTTTGTGTTTCTGTATGCCAGGGGCAGGTTGTGCCAAACCTGCCAGACTCTTGGTAGAAGAGTTTGATGCACCAAAAATTAAAGCCATAACCCTTTAGAGCATAAATTCTTAAATCAAAAAGTAATTTTTTTAACGTTTCTTTTTACTTAGGTCTGAAAAAACAAGTTTTTAAAACATTTACAATACACAAATTTCCTGCGGAAAATGCGTGTGAACACTGAAAGCTGAAATAATGTTGCAAAACACTGCTTAAAATTCATAAGTCAGAAATTAAATGCTTGAAAAGTCTTGAAGTTCAAACGCATTGCATTGCACTGCACTGCTTAAGAACCTGGAAGCTCAACATCATTCACTAAAGAGGCTAAGAGATGAAATAATGAAAAACTCTATACACTAATGACTGCAGGAGCACTAATCCCGTACGGCTCTCTTCTCTGAGGACGGCCAGATATGCTCTCCCCGTGGTGCACGCCCCGTGATCGCTGAGGCAGCTAGGGACCTGGCAGTGGTTCTCGAAGCATTGGCTGAGTCCTCCTTCGAGCCCATGGAGTCGGCTGAGGCCAAGTACCTGACCCTGAAGATGGCCTTTCTCCTCGCTATCACCTCTCTGAGGAGGGTGGGGGACCTCCAGGCTCTTTCGATTACTCCTCGATGCCTGGAGTTTGCCCCAGGAGACATGAGGGCCATCCTGCACCCCTCTCCGGGATACATTCCTAAGGTGCAGTCCAACCGAATGGGGCGCGTGGTACTGCAGGCGTTTCATCCTCCACCTCATGTGATGGCGAAGGACGGGAGACTTCATTTGCTCTGCCCTGTCAGAGCACTGAGTGCGTACACTCTGAGGTCCTCCCAATGGAGGAAGGCAGACCAGTGGCTGGTGTGTTTCGGTTCCCCCAAGGCTGGGCTACCGGCTTCCAAACATACAATCAGCAACTGGATTGTTCAGACTATTCCCTGGCCTATCAGGTGCGCAATTGCCTAACCTATGGCTGTAAGGGCTCACTCCACGAGAGGCATATCAGCCTCCACGGCCCTCCTCTCTGGAGCATCTCTCCAGGAGGTTTGTGATGCAGCTGGCTGTGCCACTCCTCACACGTCATCCGGTTCTATAGTCTGGACCTTCCCTCCGCACCCAGCACCCGAGCGCTCTCCTCCTAGTCGTGCCCACAGGTTGCCTGCACGCTAGGGCAGGCGGGGTTTACGGCGCGGCATAGTGGGTATCTCGTTCCCATAGTGCGTCACCGACGCAGTTCGAGTTCCCCTCGAAGGGGAACGTCTCGGATTACGTAGCTAACCCTTGTTCCCCGAGAAAGGGGAACGAGACACTGCGTCGGTTCGCCGCACCTCTCCCCGCCTGGAGTGCCTTGCTTCATAGAAAAGAGCTAATGTACCTATGTGCCGGCGTGCTTATATACGCCTACGGTCACGCCGTCACATGCTACCGTTCTCACTAAGCCAATAGGATTGGAGTAGTTTTCATTTGCATTCAGCCCTGCCACGCCTAAAGGCGTTCCCATAGTGTCGTCACCGACGCAGTGTCTCGTTCCCCTTTCTCGGGGAACAAGGGTTACCTACGTAACCCGAGACGTTATAAGGGTTAGGAACTGATTTAGGAAAAAGGCCATTACAGATTAACAGTTCCTAAGTAAATATTCCTTTCCTAACTTTAGATAGGAAAAGAGTATTACAGCAGCATCCTAACTCGTTAGAAGTCTTAAATAAACTCTCCTAACTTTAGGATAGCTGTTTAGCTCTCCTAACTTTTACTTTTCCACCAGGTAGTGTTTGCTAACTCGTTTAATCCACATTGTTGCGGTTTAATTGCTTTTACAAAATCAACAAAATGTCAATGGGCCAAACTTAATTGATTCTACCGATGTGTTTGATGACAAAACCCTCGTTAGTAGAAAGGCTGTCGCCGTACGAATAACGTAAAGGTTTGATGTAACAAAATGATCCTAATGCAAGTCTTTGATAGAAGGAGATCGTTAGAGACAAGAAATAGCTTACATGAAAAACATGATGACGTTATCCCGCAGCCTTTATTAGCCTTTCCGAGAAGAACTATGGGTTTCTGCCGGGCCAGTGAGGGAGCACAGGAGGGCTGACCAGCGGCTTTCCTTTGCTCGGTGGACACAAAGTTGCCTTTCTCTTCAGTATCACTTGTAAATAGACTTGTTTTCTTTTGGCAGCATTAACGCTCCATGCGGCGGTGACTGTGTCCACTATTTTAGCCCACTCTCTATCTGACTCTACCAGAGTTAGCCTAAGCGTTATGTGGATTTGGATTTCTCGACGGTGGTTACCAACAAAGTCATCTTAATTGAAGTTCAATGATAGTTGTTTTTGCTCCATTTTCAGTGTATGTTTCATTAAAAAAACTACAAAATACAGCGATTAAAATCAGTTTAGCTCAGCGACGAGAGAAAAGCGTCATCGGTTGCTAGGTAACAGACAAAAAAGTTGCTAACCGATGTTGGATTGCGTATTTAGGATTTCCTAACCTTGAGATAAGACGGATGAAGTAAGATAAGATAGGATTCCTAAAGTTCGTTAGGATTTGCTTCTGTAATACCAAACTGAGAAAAATCCTATCTAGACTCTTCCTATCTTAACTTAAGACCTAAGATAGGAAACTTTCTGTAATACGGCCCCTGAACTCCAATTTCATTGAAGTGTAGTTTTCCATGTTACGTTCTGTGGACCTAAGGCCACAACTGGCATAAGCAACAGGTCTAACCTTCTCGAGAGAGCACTACACCCAGTCCACTGTAGCTGGCATCCACCTCGAGGATGAAAGGTAAGGAAAAGTTGGCATAAGCCAGCACTAGAGGAGACTCCAACCTACTCTTCAGGCCCTCAAAGCTCCTGTCACACTCCTCCGTCCATGCATCAGGTAGGCTCTTCCCTAATGGTTTCGGGACTTTGTGCCGGTCAGTTCAGGCACCAGGTGGTGCAAAGAGGGAGCCAGCTTGGCAAATCCCTCAATAAAACGTTGATAGTAGCTTGCAAAGCCTAGAAATGAACGCAGCTCTGAGACATGGTTAGGTTGCACCCATTTTGAAACCACCTCTATTTTGCTAGGGTATGTTGGACACCCCTTCTTTAGCTATGTGCCCCAAACAGTTCACCTCTGGCCTGAAGAAGGAACACGTTTCCAGCTTGGCTTAATCAAATACAGATAGCTGGGCCAAATGAATGAGAGGGTAATTGTCCATGTTCACAACAAATTTTTGTCCCAACAGATAATCACTGCGCATATCACATGACTTAAAACTATGAATTGAGACATAATGATCCCCATAGAATGGCCTGCTTTCATCTTCAAAGGCAACGGAATGGAACCAACAATGATTTTGTTGCTTTGATGCAGGATTCTAGAACTCTTGTCTGTACTTGTGTTCTTGTATCCTTGCCATGCCCACTTTACTTGTGTGAACTTGCCAGCACAAATATCCCAGCACCCATTTCTGCATTTGAGCAAGGAGTGGGAAGCCGAAAAAAGGCCAACACAACGGTATTCTTTTTTTTGTTGTTATTTTTCAATTTTTGTATGCTGTTTTATCACTAAATTCACTTCTGAGATTGTTTAAGGTGAGACATCAACTGTGTAGATATCAAATATTCACATTTTATTAAGCTTTTTGTGTTTCTGTATGCCAGGGGCAGGTTGTGCCAAACCTGCCAGACTCTTGGTAGAAGAGTTTGATGCACCAAAAATTAAAGCCATAACCCTTTAGAGCATAAATTCTTAAATCAAAAAGTAATTTTTTTAACGTTTCTTTTTACTTAGGTCTGAAAAAACAAGTTTTTAAAACATTTACAATACACAAATTTCCTGCGGAAAATGCGTGTGAACACTGAAAGCTGAAATAATGTTGCAAAACACTGCTTAAAATTCATAAGTCAGAAATTAAATGCTTGAAAAGTCTTGAAGTTCAAACGCATTGCATTGCACTGCACTGCTTAAGAACCTGGAAGCTCAACATCATTCACTAAAGAGGCTAAGAGATGAAATAATGAAAACTCTATACACTAATGACTGCAGGAGCACTAATCCCGTACGGCTCTCTTCTCTGAGGACGGCCAGATATGCTCTCCCCGTGGTGCACGCCCCGTGATCGCTGAGGCAGCTAGGGACCTGGCAGTGGTTCTCGAAGCATTGGCTGAGGCCTCCTTCGAGCCCATGGAGTCGGCTGAGGCCAAGTACCTGACCCTGAAGATGGCCTTTCTCCTCGCTATCACCTCTCTGAGGAGGGTGGGGGACCTCCAGGCTCTTCGATCACTCCTCGATGCCTGGAGTTTGCCCCAGGAGACATGAGGGCCATCCTGCACCCCTCTCCGGGATACATTCCTAAGGTGCAGTCCAACCGAATGGGGCGATGGCACTGCAGGCGTTTCATCCTCCACCTCATGTGATGGCGAGGCGACGGGAGACTTCATTTGCTCTGCCCTGTCAGAGCACTGAGTGCGTACACTCTGAGGTCCTCCCAATGGAGGAAGGCAGACCAGTGGCTGGTGTGTTTCGGTTCCCCCAAGGCTGGGCTCCCGGCTTCCAAACATACAATCAGCAACTGGATTGTTCAGACTATTCCCTGGCCTATCAGGTGCGCAATTGCCTTCACCTATGGCTGTAAGGGCTCACTCCACGAGAGGCATATCAGCCTCCACGGCTCTCCTCTCTGGAGCATCTCTCCAGGAGGTTTGTGATGCAGCTGGCTGTGCCACTCCTCACACTTCATCCGGTTCTATAGTCTGGACCTTCCCTCCGCACCCGGCACCCGAGCGCTCTCCTCCTAGTCGTGCCCACAGGTTGCCTGCACGCTAGGGCAGGCGGGGTTTACGGCGCGGCATAGTGGGTATCTCGTTCCCATAGTGCGTCACCGACGCAGTTCAAGTTCCCCCTCGAAGGGGAACGTCTCAGGTTACGTAGCTAACCCTTGTTCCCCGAGAAAGGGGAACGAGACACTGCGTCGGTTCGCCGCACCTCTCCCCGCCTGGAGTGCCTTGCTTCATAGAAAAGAGCTAATGTACCTATGTGCCAGCGTGCTTATATACGCCTACGGTTACGCCGTCACATGCTACCGTTCTCACTAAGCCAATAGGATTGGAGTAGTTTTCATTTGCATTCAGCCCTGCCACGCCTAAAGGCGTTCCCATAGTGTCGTCACCGACGCAGTGTCTCGTTCCCCTTTCTCGGGGAACAAGGGTTACCTACGTAACCCGAGACGTTATAAGGGTTAGGAACTGATTTAGGAAAAAGGCCATTACAGATTAACAGTTCCTAAGTAAATATTCCTTTCCTAACTTTAGATAGGAAAAGAGTATTACAGCAGCATCCTAACTTCGTAGAATCTTAAATAAACTCTCCTAACTTTAGGATAGCTGTTTAGCTCTCCTAACTTTTACTTTTCCACCAGGTAGTGTTTGCTAACTCGTTTAATCCACATTGTTGCGGTTTAATTGCTTTTACAAAATCAACAAAATGTCAATGGGCCAAACTTAATTGATTCTACCGATGTGTTTGATGACAAAACCCTCGTTAGTAGAAAGGCTGTCGCCGTACGAATAACGTAAAGGTTTGATGTAACAAAATGATCCTAATGCAAGTCTTTGATAGAAGGAGATCGTTAGAGACAAGAAATAGCTTACATGAAAAACATGATGACGTTATCCCGCAGCCTTTATTAGCCTTTCCCGAGAAGAACTATGGGTTTCTGCCGGCGTCAGTGAGGGAGCACAGGAGGGGCGACCAGCGGCTTTCCTTTGCTCGGTGGACACAAAAGTTGCCTTTCTCTTCGTATCACTTGTAAATAGACTTGTTTTCTTTTTGGCAGCATTAACGCTCCATGCGGCGGTGACTGTGTCCACTATTTTAGCCCACTCTCTATCTGACTCTACCAGAGTTAGCCTAAGCGTTATGTGGATTTGGATTTCTCGACGGTGGTTACCAACAAAGTCATCTTAATTGAAGTTCAATGATAGTTGTTTTTGCTCCATTTTCAGTGTATGTTTCATTAAAAAAAACTACAAAATACAGCGATTAAAATCAGTTTAGCTCAGCGACGAGAGAAAAGCGTCATCGGTTGCTAGGTAACAGACAAAAAAGTTGCTAACCGATGTTGGATTGCGTATTTAGGATTTCCTAACCTTGAGATAAGACGGATGAAGTAAGATAAGATAGGATTCCTAAAGTTCGTTAGGATTTGCTTCTGTAATACCAAACTGAGAAAAATCCTATCTAGACTCTTCCTATCTTAACTTAAGACCTAAGATAGGAAACTTTCTGTAATACGCCCCTGAACTCCAATTTCATTGAAGTGTAGTTTTCCATGTTACGTTCTGTGGGCCTAAGGCCACAACTGGCATAAGCAACAGGTCTAACCTTCTCGAGAGAGCACTACACCCAGTCCACTGTAGCTGGCATCCACCTCGAGGATGAAAGGTAAGGAAAAGTTGGCATAAGCCAGCACTAGAGGAGACTCCAACCTACTCTTCAGGCCCTCAAAGCTCCTGTCACACTCCTCCGTCCATGCATCAGGTAGGCTCTTCCCTAATGGGTTTCGGGACTTTGTGCCGGTCAGTTCAGGCACCAGGTGGTGCAAAGAGGGAGCCAGCTTGGCAAATCCCTCAATAAAACGTTGATAGTAGCTTGCAAAGCCTAGAAATGAACGCAGCTCTGAGACATGGTTAGGTTGCACCCATTTTGAAACCACCTCTATTTTGCTAGGGTATGTTGGACACCCCTTCTTTAGCTATGTGCCCCAAACAGTTCACCTCTGGCCTGAAGAAGGAACACGTTTCCAGCTTGGCTTAATCAAATACAGATAGCTGGGCCAAATGAATGAGAGGGTAATTGTCCATGTTCACAACAAATTTTTGTCCCAACAGATAATCACTGCGCATATCACATGACTTAATGGCCTGCTTTCATCTTCAAAGGCAACGGAATGGAACCAACAATGATTTTGTTGCTTTGATGCAGGATTCTAGAACTCTTGTCTGTACTTGTGTTCTTGTATCCTTGCCATGCCCACTTTACTTGTGTGAACTTGCCAGCACAAATATCCTAGCACCGATTTCTGCATTTGAGCAAGGAGTGGGAAGCCGAAAAAAGGCCAACACAACGGTATTCTTTTTTTTGTTGTTATTTTTCAATTTTTGTATGCTGTTTTATCACTAAATTCACTTCTGAGATTGTTTAAGGTGAGACATCAACTGTGTAGATATCAAATATTCACATTTTATTAAGCTTTTTGTGTTTCTGTATGCCAGGGGCAGGTTGTGCCAAACCTGCCAGACTCTTGGTAGAAGAGTTTGATGCACCAAAAATTAAAGCCATAACCCTTTAGAGCATAAATTCTTAAATCAAAAAGTAATTTTTTTAACGTTTCTTTTTACTTAGGTCTGAAAAAACAAGTTTTTAAAACATTTACAATACACAAATTTCCTGCGGAAAATGCGTGTGAACACTGAAAGCTGAAATAATGTTGCAAAACACTGCTTAAAATTCATAAGTCAGAAATTAAATGCTTGAAAAGTCTTGAAGTTCAAACGCATTGCATTGCACTGCACTGCTTAAGAACCTGGAAGCTCAACATCATTCACTAAAGAGGCTAAGAGATGAAATAATGAAAAACTCTATACACTAATGACTGCAGGAGCACTAATCCCGTACGGCTCTCTTCTCTGAGGACGGCCAGATATGCTCTCCCCGTGGTGCACGCCCCGTGATCGCTGAGGCAGCTAGGGACCTGGCAGTGGTTCTCGAAGCATTGGCTGAGTCCTCCTTCGAGCCCATGGAGTCGGCTGAGGCCAAGTACCTGACCCTGAAGATGGCCTTTCTCCTCGCTATCACCTCTCTGAGGAGGGTGGGGGACCTCCAGGCTCTTTCGATTACTCCTCGATGCCTGGAGTTTGCCCCAGGAGACATGAGGGCCATCCTGCACCCCTCTCCGGGATACATTCCTAAGGTGCAGTCCAACCGAATGGGGCGCGTGGCACTGCAGGCGTTTCATCCTCCACCTCATGTGATGGCGAAGGACGGGAGACTTCATTTGCTCTGCCCTGTCAGAGCACTGAAGGCAGACCAGTGGCTGGTGTGTTTCGGTTCCCCCAAGGCTGGGCTCCCGGCTTCCAAACATACAATCAGCAACTGGATTGTTCAGACTATTCCCTGGCCTATCAGGTGCGCAATTGCCTTCACCTATGGCTGTAAGGGCTCACTCCACGAGAGGCATATCAGCCTCCACGGCTCTCCTCTCTGGAGCATCTCTCCAGGAGGTTTGTGATGCAGCTGGCTGTGCCACTCCTCACACTTCATCCGGTTCTATAGTCTGGACCTTCCCTCCGCACCCGGCACCCGAGAGCTCTCCTCCTAGTCGTGCCCACAGGTTGCCTGCACGCTAGGGCAGGCGGGGTTACGGCGCCGGCATAGTGGGTATCTCGTTCCCATAGTGCGTCACCGACGCAGTTCAAGTTCCCCTCGAGGGGAACGTCTCAGGTTACGTAGCTAACCCTTGTTCCCCGAGAAGGGAACGAGACACTGCGCCGGTTCGCCGCACCTCTCCCGCCTGGAGTGCCTTGCTTCATAGAAAAGAGCTAATGTACCTATGTGCCAGCGTGCTTATATACGCCTACGGTTACGCCGTCACATGCTACCGTTCTCACTAAGCCAATAGGATTGGAGTAGTTTTCATTTGCATTCAGCTCTGCCACGCCTAAAGCGTGCTCCCATAGTGTCGCCACCGACGCAGTGTCTCGCCCCTTTCGGGGAACAAGGGTTACCTACGTAACCCGAGACGTTATAAGGGTTAGGAACTGATTTAGGAAAAAGGCCATTACAGATTAACAGTTCCTAAGTAAATATTCCTTTCCTAACTTTAGATAGGAAAAGAGTATTACAGCAGCATCCTAACTTCGTAGAATCTTAAATAAACTCTCCTAACTTTAGGATAGCTGTTTAGCTCTCCTAACTTTTACTTTTCCACCAGGTAGTGTTTGCTAACTTCGCTTAATCCACATTGTTGCGGTTTAATTGCTTTTACAAAATCAACAAAATGTCAATGGGCCAAACTTAATTGATTCTACCGATGTGTTTGATGACAAAACCCTCGTTAGTAGAAAGGCTGGCGCCGTACGAATAACGTAAAGGTTTGATGTAACAAAATGATCCTAATGCAAGTCTTTGATAGAAGGAGATCGTTAGAGACAAGAAATAGCTTACATGAAAAACATGATGACGTTATCCCGCAGCCTTTATTAGCCTTTCCCGAGAAGAACTATGGGTTTCTGCCGGCGTCAGTGAGGGAGCACAGGAGGGGCGACCAGCGGCTTTCCTTTGCTCGGTGGACACAAAAGTTGCCTTTCTCTTCGTATCACTTGTAAATAGACTTGTTTTCTTTTTGGCAGCATTAACGCTCCATGCGGCGGTGACTGTGTCCACTATTTTAGCCCACTCTCTATCTGACTCTACCAGAGTTAGCCTAAGCGTTATGTGGATTTGGATTTCTCGACGGTGGTTACCAACAAAGTCATCTTAATTGAAGTTCAATGATAGTTGTTTTTGCTCCATTTTCAGTGTATGTTTCATTAAAAAAACTACAAAATACAGCGATTAAAATCAGTTTAGCTCAGCGACGAGAGAAAAGCGTCATCGGTTGCTAGGTAACAGACAAAAAAGTTGCTAACCGATGTTGGATTGCGATTTAGGATTTCCTAACCTTGAGATAAGACGGATGAAGTAAGATAAGATAGGATTCCTAAAGTTCGTTAGGATTTGCTTCTGTAATACCAAACTGAGAAAAATCCTATCTAGACTCTTCCTATCTTAACTTAAGACCTAAGATAGGAAACGTTCTGTAATACGCCCCTGAACTCCAATTTCATTGAAGTGTAGTTTTCCATGTTACGCTGCTGTGGGCCTAAGGCCACAACTGGCATAAGCAACAGGTCTAACCTTCTCGAGAGCACTACACCCAGTCCACTGTAGCTGGCATCCACCTCGAGGATGAAAGGTAAGGAAAAGTTGGCATAAGCCAGCACTAGAGGAGACTCCAACCTACTCTTCAGGCCCTCAAAGCTCCTGTCACATCCTCCGTCCATGCATCAGGTAGGCTCTTCCCTAATGGTTTTCGGACTTTGTGCCGGTCAGTTCAGGCACCAGGCGGTGCAAGAGGAGCCAGCTTGGCAAACCCTCAATAAAACGTTGATAGTAGCTTGCAAAGCCTAGAAATGAACGCAGCTCTGAGACATGGTTAGGTTGCACCCATTTTGAAACCACCTCTATTTTGCTAGGGTATGTTGGACACCCCTTCTTTAGCTATGTGCCCCAAACAGTTCACCTCTTGCCTGAAGAAGGAACACGTTTCCAGCTTGGCTTAATCAAATACAGATAGCTGGGCCAAATGAATGAGAGGTAATTGTCCATGTTCACAACAAATTTTTTGTCCCAACAGATAATCACTAGCGCATATCACATGACTTAAAGAAAGGGAGCGAGACACTGCGCCGGTTCAGCAGCTTACCTCTTAGTGCAGAGCCTTGCTTCATAGAAAGAGCTAATGTACCTATGTGCCAGCTGTGCTTATATGACCACCGACTGACTACGCACACATGCTACCGTTCTCACTAAGCCAATAAGGATCTGGAGTAGTTTTCATTTGCATTCAGTGCTGCCAGTGCTAAAGTGCGATCCCATAGTGTCGATCACCGACGCTAGGTCTCGCTCTCGGTCAACAGGCGGTGAAGGCTTACGTAACTCGAGGCGTTATAAGGGTTAGGAACTGATTTAGGTAAAAGGCCATTACAGATTAACAGTTCCTAAGTAAATATTCCTTCCTAACTTTAGATAGGAACAGAGTATTACAGACAGACATCCTGAACTTCGAGAATCTTAAATTTAAACCTTCTAACTCTTCCAGGATAGCTGTTTCAGGCTCTCCTAACTTTTACTTTCCACCAGGTAGTGTTTGGTAACTCGCTTAATCCACATTGTTGCGGTTTAATTGCTTTTACAAAATCAATCAAAATGTCAATGGGCCAAACTTAATTGATTCTACCGATGTGTTTGATGACAAAACCCTCGTTAGTAGAAAGGCTGTCGCCGTACGAATAACGTAAAGGTTTGATGTAACAAAATGATCCTAATGCAAGTCTTTGATAGAAGGAGATCGTTAGAGACAAGAAATAGCTTACATGAAAAAACATGATGACGTTATCCCGCAGCCTTTATTAGCCTTTCCAGAAGAACTATGGGTTTCTGCCGGCGCCAGTGAGGGAGCACAGGAGGGGCTGACCAGCGGCTTTCCTTTGCTCGGTGGACACAAAAGTTGCCTTTCTCTTCAGTATCACTTGTAAATAGACTTGTTTTCTTTTTGGCAGCATTAACGCCCATGCGGCGGTGACTGTGTCCACTATTTTAGCCCACTCTCTATCTGACTCTACCAGAGTTAGCCTAAGCTGCTATGTGGATTTGGATTTCTCGACGGTGGTTACCAACAAAGTCATCTTAATTGAAGTTCAATGATAGTTGTTTTTGCTCCATTTTCAGTGTATGTTTCATTAAAAAAACTACAAAATACAGCGATTAAAATCAGTTTAGCTCAGCGACGAGAGAAAAGCGTCATCGGTTGCTAGGTAACAGACAAAAAAGTTGCTAACCGATGTTGGATTAGCGTATTTAGGATTTCCTAACCTTGAGATAAGACGGATGAAGTAAGATAAGATAGGATTCCTAAAGTTCGTTAGGATTTGCTTCTGTAATACCAAACTGAGAAAAATCCTATCTAGACTCTTCCTATCTTAACTTAAGACCTAAGATAGGAAACGTTCTGTAATACGGCCCCTGAACTCCAATTTCATTGAAGTGTAGTTTTCCATGTTACGTTCTGTGGGCCTAAGGCCACAACTGGCATAAGCAACAGGTCTAACCTTCTCGAGAGCACTACACCCAGTCCACTGTAGCTGGCATCCACCTCGAGGATGAAAGGTAAGGAAAAGTTGGCATAAGCCAGCACTAGAGGAGACTCCAACCTACTCTTCAGGCCCTCAAAGCTCCTGTCACACTCCTCCGTCCATGCATCAGGTAGGCTCTTCCCTAATGGTTTTCGGGACTTTGTGCCGGTCAGTTCAGGCACCAGGTGGTGCAAAGAGGGAGCCAGCTTGGCAAATCCCTCAATAAAACGTTGATAGTAGCTTGCAAAGCCTAGAAATGAACGCAGCTCTGAGACATGGTTAGGTTGCACCCATTTTGAAACCACCTCTATTTTGCTAGGGTATGTTGGACACCCTTCTTTAGCTATGTGCCCCAAACAGTTCACCTCTTGCCTGAAGAAGGAACACGCTTTCCAGCTTGGCTTAATCAAATACAGATAGCTGGGCCAAATGAATGAGAGGGTAATTGTCCATGTTCACAACAAATTTTTGTCCCAACAGATAATCACTGCGCATATCACATGACTTAAAACTATGAATTGAGACATAATGATCCCCATAGAATGGCCTGCTTTCATCTTCAAAGGCAACGGAATGGAACCAACAATGATTTTGTTGCTTTGATGCAGGATTCTAGAACTCTTGTCTGTACTTGTGTTCTTGTATCCTTGCCATGCCCACTTTACTTGTGTGAACTTGCCAGCACAAATATCCCAGCACCCATTTCTGCATTTGAGCAAGGAGTGGGAAGCCGAAAAAGGCCAACACAACGGTATTCTTTTTTTGTTGTTATTTTTTCAATTTTTGTATGCTGTTTTATCACTAAATTCACTTCTGAGATTGTTTAAGGTGAGACATCAACTGTGTAGATATCAAATATTCACATTTTATTAAGCTTTTGTGTTTCTAGATGCCAGGGGCAGGTTGTGCCAAACCTGCCAGACTCTTGGTAGAAGAGTTTGATGCACCAAAAATTAAAGCCATAACCCTTTAGAGCATAAATTCTTAAATCAAAAAGTAATTTTTTTAACGTTTCTTTTTACTTAGGTCTGAAAAAACAAGTTTTTAAAACATTTACAATACACAAATTTCCTGCGGAAAATGCGTGTGAACACTGAAAGCTGAAATAAATTTGCAAAACACTGCTTAAAATTCATAAGTCAGAAATTAAATGCCTGAAAAGTCTTGAAGTTCAAACGCATTGCATTGCACTGCACTGCTTAAGAACCTGGAAGCTCAACATCATTCACTAAAGAGGCTAAGAGATGAAATAATGAAAAACTCTATACACTAATGACTGCAGGAGCACTAATCCCGTACGGCTCTCTTCTCTGAGGACGGCCAGATATGCTCTCCCCGTGGTGCACGCCCCGTGATCGCTGAGGCAGCTAGGGACCTGGCAGTGGTTCTCGAAGCATTGGCTGAGGCCTCCTTCGAGCCCATGGAGTCGGCTGAGGCCAAGTACCTGACCCTGAAGATGGCCTTTCTCCTCGCTATCACCTCTCTGAGGAGGGTGGGGACCTCCAGGCTCTTCGATTACTCCTCGATGCCTGGAGTTTGCCCCAGGAGACATGAGGGCCATCCTGCACCCTCTCCGGGATACATTCCTAAGGTGCAGTCCAACCGAATCGGGGCTGATGGTACTGCAGGCGTTTCATCCCTCCACCTCATGTGATGGCGAAGCGACGGAGACTTCATTTGCTCTGCCCTGTCAGAGCACTGAGTGCGTACACTCTGAGGTCCCTCCCAATGGAGGAAGGCAGACCAGTGGCTGGTGTGTTTCGGTTCCCCAAGGCTGGGCTCCGGCTTCCAAACATACAATCAGCAACTGGATTGTTCAGACTATTCCCTGGCCTATCAGGTGCGCAATTGCCTTCACCTATGGCTGTAAGGGGCTCACTCCACGAGAGGCATATCAGCCTCCACGGCTCTCCTCTCTGGAGCATCTCTCCAGGAGGTTTGTGATGCAGCTGGCTGTGCCACTCCTCACACTTCATCCGGTTCTATAGTCTGGACCTTCCCTCCGCACTCGGCACCCGGCTCTCCTCCTAGTCGTGCCCACAGGTTGCCTGCACGCTAGGGCAGGCGGGTTTACGGCGCTGCATAGTGGGTATCTCGTTCCCATAGTGCGCCACCGACGCAGTTCAAGTTCCCTCGAAGGGGAACGTCTCAGGTTACGTAGCTAACCCTTGTTCCCCGAGAGGGGAACGAGACACTCGCGTCGGTTCGCCGCACCTCTCCCGCCTGGAGTGCCTTGCTTCATAGAAAGAGCTAATGTACCTATGTGCCAGCGTGCTTATATACGCCACGGTTACGCCGTCACATGCTACCGTTCTCACTAAGCCAATAGGATTGGAGTAGTTTTCATTTGCATTCAGCCCTGCCACGCCTAAAGGCGTTCCCATAGTGTCGTCACCGACGCAGTGTCTCGTTCCCCTTTCTCGGGGAACAAGGGTTACCTACGTAACCCGAGACGTTATAAGGGTTAGGAACTGATTTAGGAAAAAGGCCATTACAGATTAACAGTTCCTAAGTAAATATTCCTTTCCTAACTTTAGATAGGAAAAGAGTATTACAGCAGCATCCTAACTTCGTAGAATCTTAAATAAACTCTCCTAACTTTAGGATAGCTGTTTAGCTCTCCTAACTTTTACTTTTCCACCAGGTAGTGTTTGCTAACTCGTTTAATCCACATTGTTGCGGTTTAATTGCTTTTACAAAATCAACAAAATGTCAATGGGCCAAACTTAATTGATTCTACCGATGTGTTTGATGACAAAACCCTCGTTAGTAGAAAGGCTGTCGCCGTACGAATAACGTAAAGGTTTGATGTAACAAAATGATCCTAATGCAAGTCTTTGATAGAAGGAGATCGTTAGAGACAAGAAATAGCTTACATGAAAAACATGATGACGTTATCCCGCAGCCTTTATTAGCCTTTCCCGAGAAGAACTATGGGTTTCTGCCGGCGTCAGTGAGGGAGCACAGGAGGGGCTGACCAGCGGCTTTCCTTTGCTTCGGTGGACACAAAAGTTGCCTTTCTCTTCAGTATCACTTGTAAATAGACTTGTTTTCTTTTTGGCAGCATTAACGCTCCATGCGGCGGTGACTGTGTCCACTATTTTAGCCCACTCTCTATCTGACTCTACCAGAGTTAGCCTAAGCGTTATGTGGATTTGGATTTCTCGACGGTGGTTACCAACAAAGTCATCTTAATTGAAGTTCAATGATAGTTGTTTTTGCTCCATTTTCAGTGTATGTTTCATTAAAAAAACTACAAAATACAGCGATTAAAATCAGTTTAGCTCAGCGACGAGAGAAAAGCGTCATCGGTTGCTAGGTAACAGACAAAAAAGTTGCTAACCGATGTTGGATTGCGTATTTAGGATTTCCTAACCTTGAGATAAGACGGATGAAGTAAGATAAGATAGGATTCCTAAAGTTCGTTAGGATTTGCTTCTGTAATACCAAACTGAGAAAAATCCTATCTAGACTCTTCCTATCTTAACTTAAGACCTAAGATAGGAAACTTTCTGTAATACGGCCCCTGAACTCCAATTTCATTGAAGTGTAGTTTTCCATGTTACGTTCTGTGGGCCTAAGGC
>JALXJV020000019.1:31881767-32156659 GCA_024633595.2 Lepomis macrochirus | reverse complement strand
AAGTTCACACAAGTAAAGTGGGCATGGCAAGGATACAAGAACACAAGTACAGACAAGAGTTCTAGAATCCTGCATCAAAGCAACAAAATCATTGTTGGTTCCATTCCGTTGCCTTTGAAGATGAAAGCAGGCCATTCTATGGGGATCATTATGTCTCAATTCATAGTTTTAAGTCATGTGATATGCGCAGTGATTATCTGTTGGGACAAAAATTTGTTGTGAACATGGACAATTACCCTCTCATTCATTTGGCCCAGCTATCTGTATTTGATTAAGCCAAGCTGGAAACGTGTTCCTTCTTCAGGCCAGAGGTGAACTGTTTGGGGCACATAGCTAAAGAAGGGGTGTCCAACATACCCTAGCAAAATAGAGGTGGTTTCAAAATGGGTGCAACCTAACCATGTCTCAGAGCTGCGTTCATTTCTAGGCTTTGCAAGCTACTATCAACGTTTTATTGAGGGATTTGCCAAGCTGGCTCCCTCTTTGCACCACCTGGTGCCTGAACTGACCGGCACAAAGTCCCGAAAACCATTAGGGAAGAGCCTACCTGATGCATGGACGGAGGAGTGTGACAGGAGCTTTGAGGGCCTGAAGAGTAGGTTGGAGTCTCCTCTAGTGCTGGCTTATGCCAACTTTTCCTTACCTTTCATCCTCGAGGTGGATGCCAGCTACAGTGGACTGGGTGTAGTGCTCTCTCGAGAAGGTTAGACCTGTTGCTTATGCCAGTTGTGGCCTTAGGCCCACAGAACGTAACATGGAAAACTACACTTCAATGAAATTGGAGTTCAGGGGCCGTATTACAGAAAGTTTCCTATCTTAGGTCTTAAGTTAAGATAGGAAGAGTCTAGATAGGATTTTTCTCAGTTTGGTATTACAGAAGCAAATCCTAACGAACTTTAGGAATCCTATCTTATCTTACTTCATCCGTCTTATCTCAAGGTTAGGAAATCCTAAATACGCAATCCAACATCGGTTAGCAACTTTTTTGTCTGTTACCTAGCAACCGATGGCGCTTTCTCTCGTCGCTGAGCTAAACTGATTTTAATCGCTGTATTTTGTAGTTTTTTTAATGAAACATACACTGAAAATGGAGCAAAAACAACTATCATTGAACTTCAATTAAGATGACTTTGTTGGTAACCACCGTCGAGAAATCCAAATCCACATAACGCTTAGGCTAACTCTGGTAGAGTCAGATAGAGAGTGGGCTAAAATAGTGGACACAGTCACCGCCGCATGGAGCGTTAATGCTGCCAAAAAGAAAACAAGTCTATTTACAAGTGATACGAAGAGAAAGGCAACTTTTGTGTCCACCGAGCAAAGGAAAGCCGCTGGTCGCCCCTCCTGTGCTCCCTCACTGACGCCGGCAGAAACCCATAGTTCTTCTCGGGAAAGGCTAATAAAGGCTGCGGGATAACGTCATCATGTTTTTCATGTAAGCTATTTCTTGTCTCTAACGATCTCCTTCTATCAAAGACTTGCATTAGGATCATTTTGTTACATCAAACCTTTACGTTATTCGTACGGCGCCAGCCTTTCTACTAACGAGGGTTTTGTCATCAAACACATCGGTAGAATCAATTAAGTTTGGCCCATTGACATTTTGTTGATTTTGTAAAAGCAATTAAACCGCAACAATGTGGATTAAACGAGTTAGCAAACACTACCTGGTGGAAAAGTAAAAGTTAGGAGAGCTAAACAGCTATCCTAAAGTTAGGAGAGTTTATTTAAGATTCTACGAAGTTAGGATGCTGCTGTAATACTCTTTTCCTATCTAAAGTTAGGAAAGGAATATTTACTTAGGAACTGTTAATCTGTAATGGCCTTTTCCTAAATCAGTTCCTAACCCTTATAGCGCTCTCGGGTTACGTAGGTAACCCTTGTTCCCCGAAAGGGGAACGAGACACTGCGTCGGTGACGACACTATGGGAGCGCCTTTAGGCGTGGCAGGGCTGAATGCAAATGAAAACTACTCCAATCCTATTGGCTTAGTGAGAACGGTAGCATGTGACGGCGTAACCGTGAGCGTATATAAGCACGCTGGCACATAGGTACATTAGCTCTTTTCTATGAAGCAAGGCACTCCAGGCGGGAGAGGTGCGGCGAACCGGCACGAGTGTCTCGTTCCCCTTCTCGGGGAACAAGGGTTAGCTACGTAACCTGAGACGTTCCCCTTCGAGGGAACTTGAACTGCGTCGGTGACGCACTATGGGAACGAGATACCCACTATGCGGCGCCAGTAAACCCCGCCTGCCCTAGCGTGCAGGCAACCTGTGGACACGACTAGGAGGAGAGCTCGGGTGCCGAGTGCGGAGGGAAGGTCCAGACTATAGAACCGGATGAAGTGTGAGGAGTGGCACAGCCAGCTGCATCACAAACCTCCTGGAGAGATGCTCCAGAGAGGAGAGCCGTGGAGGCTGATATGCCTCTCGTGGAGTGAGCCCCTACAGCCATAGGTGAAGGCAATTGCGCACCTGATAGGCCAGGGAATAGTCTGAACAATCCAGTTGCTGATTGTATGTTTGGAAGCCGGGAGCCCAGCCTTGGGGGAACCGAAACACACCAGCCACTGGTCTGCCTTCCTCCATTGGGAGGACCTCAGAGTGTACGCACTCAGTGCTCTGACAGGGCAGAGCAAATGAAGTCTCCCGTCCTTCGCCATCACATGAGGTGGAGGATGAAACGCCTGCAGTGCCACGCGCCCCATTCGGTTGGACTGCACCTTAGGAATGTATCCCGGAGAGGGGTGCAGGATGGCCCTCATGTCTCCTGGGGCAAACTCCAGGCATCGAGGAGTAATCGAAAGAGCCTGGAGGTCCCCCACCCTCCTCAGAGAGGTGATAGCGAGGAGAAAGGCCATCTTCAGGGTCAGGTACTTGGCCTCAGCCGACTCCATGGGCTCGAAGGAGGCCTCAGCCAATGCTTCGAGAACCACTGCCAGGTCCCTAGCTGCCTCAGCGATCACGGGGCGTGCACCACGGGGAGAGCATATCTGGCCGTCCTCAGAGAAGAGAGCCGTACGGGATTAGTGCTCCTGCAGTCATTAGTGTATAGAGTTTTTCATTATTTCATCTCTTAGCCTCTTTAGTGAATGATGTTGAGCTTCCAGGTTCTTAAGCAGTGCAGTGCAATGCAATGCGTTTGAACTTCAAGACTTTTCAAGCATTTAATTTCTGACTTATGAATTTTAAGCAGTGTTTTGCAAATTTATTTCAGCTTTCAGTGTTCACACGCATTTTCCGCAGGAAATTTGTGTATTGTAAATGTTTTAAAAACTTGTTTTTTCAGACCTAAGTAAAAAGAAACGTTAAAAAAATTACTTTTTGATTTAAGAATTTATGCTCTAAAGGGTTATGGCTTTAATTTTTGGTGCATCAAACTCTTCTACCAAGAGTCTGGCAGGTTTGGCACAACCTGCCCCTGGCATACAGAAACACAAAAAGCTTAATAAAATGTGAATATTTGATATCTACACAGTTGATGTCTCACCTTAAACAATCTCAGAAGTGAATTTAGTGATAAAACAGCATACAAAAATTGAAAAATAACAACAAAAAAAAGAATACCGTTGTGTTGGCCTTTTTTCGGCTTCCCACTCCTTGCTCAAATGCAGAAATGGGTGCTGGGATATTTGTGCTGGCAAGTTCACACAAGTAAAGTGGGCATGGCAAGGATACAAGAACACAAGTACAGACAAGAGTTCTAGAATCCTGCATCAAAGCAACAAAATCATTGTTGGTTCCATTCCGTTGCCTTTGAAGATGAAAGCAGGCCATTCTATGGGGATCATTATGTCTCAATTCATAGTTTTAAGTCATGTGATATGCGCAGTGATTATCTGTTGGGACAAAAATTTGTTGTGAACATGGACAATTACCCTCTCATTCATTTGGCCCAGCTATCTGTATTTGATTAAGCCAAGCTGGAAACGTGTTCCTTCTTCAGGCCAGAGGTGAACTGTTTGGGGCACATAGCTAAAGAAGGGGTGTCCAGCATACCCTAGCAAAGTAGAGGTGGCTTCAAAATTGGTGCAACCTAACCATGTTTTTGAGCTGCGTTCATTTCTAGGCTTTGCAAGCTACTATCAACGTTTTATTGAGGGATTTGCCAAGCTGGCTCCCTCTTTGCACCACCTGGTGCCTGAACTGACCGGCACAAAGTCCCGAAAACCATTAGGGAAGAGCCTACCTGATGCATGGACGGAGGAGTGTGACAGGAGCTTTGAGGGCCTGAAGAGTAGGTTGGAGTCTCCTCTAGTGCTGGCTTATGCCAACTTTTCCTTACCTTTCATCCTCGAGGTGGATGCCAGCTACAGTGGACTGGGTGTAGTGCTCTCGAGAAGGTTAGACCTGTTGCTTATGCCAGTTGTGGCCTTAGGCCCACAGAGCGTAACATGGAAAACTACACTTCAATGAAATTGGAGTTCAGGGGCAGTATTACAGAAAGTTTCCTATCTTAGGTCTTAAGTTAAGATAGGAAGAGTCTAGATAGGATTTTTCTCAGTTTGGTATTACAGAAGCAAATCCTAACGAACTTTAGGAATCCTATCTTATCTTACTTCATCCGTCTTATCTCAAGGTTAGGAAATCCTAAATACGCAATCCAACATCGGTTAGCAACTTTTTTGTCTGTTACCTAGCAACCGATGGCGCTTTTCTCTCGTCGCTGAGCTAAACTGATTTTAATCAGCTGTATTTTGTAGTTTTTTAATGAAACATACACTGAAAATGGAGCAAAAACAACTATCATTGAACTTCAATTAAGATGACTTTGTTGGTAACCACCGTCGAGAAATCCAAATCCACATAGCAGCTTAGGCTAACTCTGGTAGAGTCAGATAGAGAGTGGGCTAAAATAGTGGACACAGTCACCGCCGCATGGAGCGTTAATGCTGCCAAAAGAAAACAAGTCTATTTACAAGTGATACTGAAGAGAAAGGCAACTTTTGTGTCCACCGAGCAAAGGAAAGCCGCTGGTCAGCCCCTCCTGTGCTCCCTCACTGGCGCCGGCAGAAACCCATAGTTCTTCTCGGGAAAGGCTAATAAAGGCTGCGGGATAACGTCATCATGTTTTTCATGTAAGCTATTTCTTGTCTCTAACGATCTCCTTCTATCAAAGACTTGCATTAGGATCATTTTGTTACATCAAACCTTTACGTTATTAGATGCGCGCCAGCCTTTCTACTAACGAGGGTTTTGTCATCAAACACATCGGTAGAATCAATTAAGTTTGGCCCATTGACATTTTGTTGATTTTGTAAAAGCAATTAAACCGCAACAATGTGGATTAAACGAGTTAGCAAACACTACCTGGTGGAAAAGTAAAAGTTAGGAGAGCTAAACAGCTATCCTAAAGTTAGGAGAGTTTATTTAAGATTCTACTGAAGTTAGGATGCTGCTGTAATACTCTTTTCCTATCTAAAGTTAGGAAAGGAATATTTACTTAGGAACTGTTAATCTGTAATGGCCTTTTTCCTAAATCAGTTCCTAACCCTTATAGCGTCTCGGGTTACGTAGGTAACCCTTGTTCCCCGAAGGGAGCGAGACACTGCGTCGGTGACGACACTATGGGAACGCCTTTAGGCGTGGCAGGACTGAATGCAAATGAAAACTACTCCAATCCTATTGGCTTAGTGAGAACGGTAGCATGTGACGGCGTAACCGTGAGCGTATATAAGCACGCTGGCACATAGGTACATTAGCTCTTTTCTATGAAGCAAGGCACTCCAGGCGGGGAGAGGTGCGGCGAACCGGCGCAGTGTCTCGTTCCCCTTCTCGGGGAACAAGGGTTAGCTACGTAACCTGAGGCGTTCCCCTTGAGGGGAACTTGAACTGCGTCGGTGACGCACTATGGGAACGAGATACCCACTATGCGGCGCCGTAAACCCCGCCTGCCCTAGCGTGCAGGCAACCTGTGAGACGCGACTAGGAGGAGAGCTCCGGGTGCCGGGTGCGGAGGGAAGGTCCAGACTATAGAACCGGATGAAGTGTGAGGAGTGGCACAGCCAGCTGCATCACAAACCTCCTGGAGAGATGCTCCAGAGAGGGAGAGCCGTGGAGGCTGATATGCCTCTCGTGGAGTGAGCCCTTACAGCCATAGGTGAAGGCAATTGCGCACCTGATAGGCCAGGGAATAGTCTGAACAATCCAGTTGCTGATTGTATGTTTGGAAGCCGGGAGCCCAGCCTTGGGGAACCGAAACACACCAGCCACTGGTCTGCCTTCCTCCATTGGGAGGACCTCAGAGTGTACGCGCACTCAGTGCTCTGACAGGGCAGAGCAAATGAAGTCTCCGTCGCCCTCGCCATCACATGAGGTGGAGGATGAAGCGCCTGCAGTACCACAGCCCCGATTCGGTTGGACTGCACCTTAGGAATGTATCCCGGAGAGGGTGCAGGATGGCCCTCATGTCTCCTGGGGCAAACTCCAGGCATCGAGGAGTAATCGAAAGAGCCTGGAGGTCCCCACCCCTCCTCAGAGAGGTGATAGCGAGGAGAAAGGCCATCTTCAGGGTCAGGTACTTGGCCTCAGCCCGACTCCATGGGCTCGAAGGAGGCCTCAGCCAATGCTTCGAGAACCACTGCCAGGTCCCTAGCTGCCTCAGCGATCCGCGGGCGTGCACCACGGGGAGAGCATATCTGGCCGTCCTCAGAGAAGAGAGCCGTGCGGGATTAGTGCTCCTGCAGTCATTAGTGTATAGAGTTTTCATTATTTCATCTCTTAGCCTCTTTAGTGAATGATGTTGAGCTTCCAGGTTCTTAAGCAGTGCAGTGCAATGCAATGCGTTTGAACTTCAAGACTTTTCAAGCATTTAATTTCTGACTTATGAATTTTAAGCAGTGTTTTGCAAATTTATTTCAGCTTTCAGTGTTCATACGCATTTTCCGCAGGAAATTTGTGTATTGTAAATGTTTTAAAAACTTGTTTTTCAGACCTAAGTAAAAAGAAACGTTAAAAAAATTACTTTTGATTTAAGAATTTATGCTCTAAAGGGTTATGGCTTTAATTTTTGGTGCATCAAACTCTTCTACCGAAGAGTCTGGCAGGTTTGGCACAACCTGCCCCTGGCATACTAGAAACACAAAAGCTTAATAAAATGTGAATATTTGATATCTACACAGTTGATGTCTCACCTTAAACAATCTCAGAAGTGAATTTAGTGATAAAACAGCATACAAAAATTGAAAAATAACAACAAAAAAAAGAATACCGTTGTGTTGGCCTTTTTTCGGCTTCCCACTCCTTGCTCAAATGCAGAAATGGGTGCTGGGATATTTGTGCTGGCAAGTTCACACAAGTAAAGTGGGCATGGCAAGGATACAAGAACACAAGTACAGACAAGAGTTCTAGAATCCTGCATCAAAGCAACAAAATCATTGTTGGTTCCATTCCGTTGCCTTTGAAGATGAAAGCAGGCCATTCTATGGGGATCATTATGTCTCAATTCATAGTTTTAAGTCATGTGATATGCGCAGTGATTATCTGTTGGGACAAAAATTTGTTGTGAACATGGACAATTACCCTCTCATTCATTTGGCCCAGCTATCTGTATTTGATTAAGCCAAGCTGGAAACGTGTTCCTTCTTCAGGCCAGAGGTGAACTGTTTCAATTCAATTCAATTCAATTTTATTTATATAGCGCCAAATCACAACAACAGTTATCTCACAGCGCTTTTCATAAAGAGCAGGTCTAGACCGTACTCTGAAGTTATTTACAGAAGCCCAACAATTCCCACCAAGAGCAAGCACTAGGCTGACAGAGGCAAGGAAAAACTTCCTTTTAAGAGGCAGAAACCTCGAGGCAGAACCATGGCTCAGGGTGGTGACCATCTGCCTCGACCGGTTGGGGGTGAGGGGAGAGAGAGAGGAGAGAGCAAGAGAGAGAGAGAGCAGGAGAGAGAGAGCAGAGGGAGGCAACCTACACAGTATACACATAGAGGTACAGACAATAAAGGTAATGGTGCTATAGACTGAATGAAAAATGGTACAGATATTTGTAGTAATGTTTAGTGATATTAATTATAACAGTAATAATAGCAATAGGACTAGTAATAGCAGTTGCAACTGCAGCAGAGGCGTCGAGCAGGAACACGGGGGCAGCAGGAGACTCCCAACAACAGGTCCAGACTCCACAGCTCCAGAGCCAGCAACACCACTTGGGAAGTGAGGGGAGGGGGAGGACAGGAGGGGAAGCACACGACCACGGGAGAGGGAGAAAAAATCGAGTTAGTAACATGCATTAATGGGATGAGGTTGCACTCAGAGAGAAGAGAGAAGAGGAGAGAGGAGCTCAGTGCATCATGGGAAATCCCCGGCAGTCTAGCCTATAGCAGCATAACTAAGGGATGGTTCAGGACTCACCCGAGCCAGCCCTAACTATAAGCTTTATCAAAAAGGAAAGTCTTAAGCCTACTCTTAAATGTAGAGAGCGGTGTCTGCCTCCCGAACCCAAACTGGAACCTGGTTCCACAGGAGAGAGCCTGATAACTGAGCAGCTCTGGCTCCCATTCTACTTTTGGAGACTCTAGGAACCACAAGTAATCCTGCATTCTGGGGGCGCAGTGCTCTGGTGGGGTAGTAAGGTACTATGAGCTCTTTAAGATAAGATGGTGCCTGACCATTAAGTGCTTTGTATGTGAGAAGAAGGATTTTAAAATCTATTCTGGATTTTACAGGAAGCCAATGCAGAGAAGCTAAGACAGGAGAGATATGATCTCTTTTACTGGTTCCTGTCAGAACACGTGCTGCAGCATTCTGGATCAGCTGAAGAGTCTTAATGGACTTTTCGAAGAGCCTGATAATAGGGAATTGCAGTAATCCAGTCTAGAAGTAACAAATGCATGGACTAGTTTTTCTGCATCATTTTTTAGACAGGATGTTCCTGATTTTTTGCAATATTACGTAGGTGAAAAAAAGCGGTCCTTGAAATTTGCTTAATGTGAGAATTAAGCGACATGTCCTGATCAAAGATAACTCCAAGATTTCTCACAGTGGTGCTGGAGGCCAGAGCGATGCCATCCAGGGAAACTATATCTTTAGATAATGCGTCCGCGAAGGTGCCTAGGGCCTAGAACAACAACTTCCGTTTTATCTGAGTTTAACATTAGAAAATTGCAGGTCATCCAGGTTTTAACATCCTGAAGACACATTTGAAGCTTAGCTAACTGATGGGTTTCATCTGGCTTGATCGATAGATATAACTGAGTATCATCTGCATAACAATGAAAGTTTATGGAGTGTTTCCTGATAATATTGCCTAAGGGAAGCATATATAAAGTGAAGAGGATTGGTCGAGCACAGATCCTTGTGGAACTCCATGACTTAACTTTGGTATGCATGGAGGACTCATCGTTAACATGTACAAACTGAAATCGATCTGATAAATAGGACTTAAACCAGCTTAGAGCGGTTCCTTTGATGCCAATGAAATGTTCCAGTCTCTGTAATAGGATCTGATGGTCAATGGTATCAAATGCAGCACTAAGATCTAATAAAACCAATACAGAGACAAGTCCTTTGTCTGATGCAGTCAGGAGATCACTAGTAATTTTCACCAGTGCTGTCTCTGTGCTATGGTGAGCTCGAAATCCTGACTGAAAATCCTCAAATAAACTATTGCTATGTAGAAAGTCACACAGCTGTTTGGCGACTGCTTTCTCCAGGACCTTAGAGATAAATGGAAGGTTAGATATAGGTCTATAGTTGGCTAAAACATCTGGATCCAGGTTGGGCTTTTCAGAAGAGGTTTAATTACAGCTACTTTAAAGTACTGTGGCACGTAGCCTGTTGATAAAGACAAATTGATCACATCCAGCAGAGAAGTGCCAACCAAGGGCAAAACTTCTTTTAGCAGCCTAGTCGGGATGGGGTCTAAGAGGCAGGTAGATGGTTTAGATGAAGAAATTATATGTTTGGGGCACATAGCTAAAGAAGGGGTGTCCAACATACCCTAGCAAAATAGAGGTGGTTTCAAAATGGGTGCAACCTAACCATGTCTCAGAGCTGCGTTCATTTCTAGGCTTTGCAAGCTACTATCAACGTTTTATTGAGGGATTTGCCAAGCTGGCTCCCTCTTTGCACCACCTGGTGCCTGAACTGACCGGCACAAAGTCCCGAAAACCATTAGGGAAGAGCCTACCTGATGCATGGACGGAGGAGTGTGACAGGAGCTTTGAGGGCCTGAAGAGTAGGTTGGAGTCTCCTCTAGTGCTGGCTTATGCCAACTTTTCCTTACCTTTCATCCTCGAGGTGGATGCCAGCTACAGTGGACTGGGTGTAGTGCTCTCTCGAGAAGGTTAGACCTGTTGCTTATGCCAGTTGTGGCCTTAGGCCCACAGAACGTAACATGGAAAACTACACTTCAATGAAATTGGAGTTCAGGGGCCGTATTACAGAAAGTTTCCTATCTTAGGTCTTAAGTTAAGATAGGAAGAGTCTAGATAGGATTTTTCTCAGTTTGGTATTACAGAAGCAAATCCTAACGAACTTTAGGAATCCTATCTTATCTTACTTCATCCGTCTTATCTCAAGGTTAGGAAATCCTAAATACGCAATCCAACATCGGTTAGCAACTTTTTTGTCTGTTACCTAGCAACCGATGACGCTTTTCTCTCGTCGCTGAGCTAAACTGATTTTAATCGCTGTATTTTGTAGTTTTTTTAATGAAACATACACTGAAAATGGAGCAAAAACAACTATCATTGAACTTCAATTAAGATGACTTTGTTGGTAACCACCGCCGAGAAATCCAAATCCACATAACGCTTAGGCTAACTCTGGTAGAGTCAGATAGAGAGTGGGCTAAAATAGTGGACACAGTCACCGCCGCATGGAGCGTTAATGCTGCCAAAAAGAAAACAAGTCTATTTACAAGTGATACTGAAGAGAAAGGCAACTTTGTGTCCACCGAAGCAAAGGAAAGCCGCTGGTCGCCCCTCCTGTGCTCCCTCACTGGCTCGGCAGAAACCCATAGTTCTTCTCGGAAAGGCTAATAAAGGCTGCGGGATAACGCCATCATGTTTTTTCATGTAAGCTATTTCTTGTCTCTAACGATCTCCTTCTATCAAAGACTTGCATTAGGATCATTTTGTTACATCAAACCTTTACGTTATTCGTACGGCGACAGCCTTTCTACTAACGAGGGTTTTGTCATCAAACACATCGGTAGAATCAATTAAGTTTGGCCCATTGACATTTTGTTGATTTTGTAAAAGCAATTAAACCGCTAACAATGTGGATTAAACGAAGTTAGCAAACACTACCTGGTGGAAAAGTAAAAGTTAGGAGAGCTAAACAGCTATCCTAAAGTTAGGAGAGTTTATTTAAGATTCTCACGAAGTTAGGATGCTGCTGTAATACTCTTTTCCTATCTAAAGTTAGGAAAGGAATATTTACTTAGGAACTGTTAATCTGTAATGGCCTTTTCCTAAATCAGTTCCTAACCCTTATAACGTCTCGGGTTACGTAGGTAACCCTTGTTCCCCGAGAAAGGGGAACGAGACACTGCGTCGGTGACGACACTATGGGAACGCCTTTAGGCGTGGCAGGGCTGAATGCAAATGAAAACTACTCCAATCCTATTGGCTTAGTGAGAACGGTAGCATGTGACGGCGTAACCGTAGGTGTATATAAGCACGCTGGCACATAGGTACATTAGCTCTTTCTATGAAGCAAGGCACTCCAGGCGGGAGAGGTGCGGCGAACCGACGCAGTGTCTCGTTCCCCTTTCGGGGAACAAGGGTTAGCTACGTAACCTGAGACGTTCCCCTCGAGGGGAACTTGAACTGCGCCGGTGACGCACTATGGGAACGAGATACCCACTATGCCGCAGCCAGAACTCCGCCTGCCCTAGCGTGCAGGCAACCTGTGGGCACGACTAGGAGGAGCGCCGGGTGCCGGGTGCGGAGGGAAGGTCCAGACTATAGAACCGGATGAAGTGTGAGGAGTGGCACAGCCAGCTGCATCACAAACCTCCTGGAGAGATGCTCCAGAGAGGAGAGCCGTGGAGGCTGATATGCCTCTCGTGGAGTGAGCCCTTACAGCCATAGGTGAAGGCAATTGCGCACCTGATAGGCCAGGGAATAGTCTGAACAATCCAGTTGCTGATTGTATGTTTGGAAGCCGGGAGCCCAGCCTTGGGGGAACCGAAACACACCAGCCACTGGTCTGCCTTCCTCCATTGGGAGGACCTCAGAGTGTACGCACTCAGTGCTCTGACAGGGCAGAGCAAATGAAGTCTCCCGTCCTTCGCCATCACATGAGGTGGAGGATGAAACGCCTGCAGTGCCATGCGCCCCATTCGGTTGGACTGCACCTTAGGAATGTATCCCGGAGAGGGGTGCAGGATGGCCCTCATGTCTCCTGGGGCAAACTCCAGGCATCGAGGAGTAATCGAAAGAGCCTGGAGGTCCCCCACCCTCCTCAGAGAGGTGATAGCGAGGAGAAAGGCCATCTTCAGGGTCAGGTACTTGGCCTCAGCCGACTCCATGGGCTCGAAGGAGGCCTCAGCCAATGCTTCGAGAACCACTGCCAGGTCCCTAGCTGCCTCAGCGATCACGGGCGTGCACCACGGGAGAGCATATCTGGTCAGTCCTCAGAGAAGAGAGCCGTACGGGATTAGTGCTCCTGCAGTCATTAGTGTATAGAGTTTTTCATTATTTCATCTCTTAGCCTCTTTAGTGAATGATGTTGAGCTTCCAGGTTCTTAAGCAGTGCAGTGCAATGCAATGCGTTTGAACTTCAAGACTTTTCAAGCATTTAATTTCTGACTTATGAATTTTAAGCAGTGTTTTGCAAATTTATTTCAGCTTTCAGTGTTCACACGCATTTTCCGCAGGAAATTTGTGTATTGTAAATGTTTTAAAAACTTGTTTTTTCAGACCTAAGTAAAAAGAAACGTTAAAAAAATTACTTTTTGATTTAAGAATTTATGCTCTAAAGGGTTATGGCTTTAATTTTTGGTGCATCAAACTCTTCTACCAAGAGTCTGGCAGGTTTGGCACAACCTGCCCCTGGCATACAGAAACACAAAAAGCTTAATAAAATGTGAATATTTGATATCTACACAGTTGATGTCTCACCTTAAACAATCTCAGAAGTGAATTTAGTGATAAAACAGCATACAAAAATTGAAAAATAACAACAAAAAAAAGAATACCGTTGTGTTGGCCTTTTTTCGGCTTCCCACTCCTTGCTCAAATGCAGAAATGGGTGCTGGGATATTTGTGCTGGCAAGTTCACACAAGTAAAGTGGGCATGGCAAGGATACAAGAACACAAGTACAGACAAGAGTTCTAGAATCCTGCATCAAAGCAACAAAATCATTGTTGGTTCCATTCCGTTGCCTTTGAAGATGAAAGCAGGCCATTAAGTCATGTGATATGCGCAGTGATTATCTGTTGGGACAAAAATTTGTTGTGAACATGGACAATTACCCTCTCATTCATTTGGCCCAGCTATCTGTATTTGATTAAGCCAAGCTGGAAACGTGTTCCTTCTTCAGGCCAGAGGTGAACTGTTTGGGGCACATAGCTAAAGAAGGGTGTCCAACATACCCTAGCAAAATAGAGGTGGTTTCAAAATGGGTGCAACCTAACCATGTCTCAGAGCTGCGTTCATTTCTAGGCTTTGCAAGCTACTATCAACGTTTTATTGAGGGATTTGCCAAGCTGGCTCCCTCTTTGCACCACCTGGTGCCTGAACTGACCGGCACAAAGTCCCGAAAACCATTAGGGAAGAGCCTACCTGATGCATGGACGGAGGAGTGTGACAGGAGCTTTTGAGGGCCTGAAGAGTAGGTTGGAGTCTCCTCTAGTGCTGGCTTATGCCAACTTTTCCTTACCTTTCATCCTCGAAGTGGATGCCAGCTACAGTTGAATGGGTGTAGTGCTCTCTCGAGAAGGTTAGACCTGTTGCTTATGCCAGTTGTGGCCTTAGGCCCACAGAACGTAACATGGAAAACTACACTTCAATGAAATTGGAGTTCAGGGGCCGTATTACAGAAAGTTTCCTATCTTAGGTCTTAAGTTAAGATAGGAAGAGTCTAGATAGGATTTTTCTCAGTTTGGTATTACAGAAGCAAATCCTAACGAACTTTAGGAATCCTATCTTATCTTACTTCATCCGTCTTATCTCAAGGTTAGGAAATCCTAAATCACGTAATCCAACATCGGTTAGCAACTTTTTTTGTCTGTTACCTAGCAACCGATGACGCTTTTCTCACGTCGCTGAGCTAAACTGATTTTAATCGCTGTATTTTGTAGTTTTTTTAATGAAACATACACTGAAAATGGAGCAAAAACAACTATCATTGAACTTCAATTAACCCTCGCGCTACCCCTGCGGGTCCGTGTGACCCCCGGCAGAGGCCGCTGTTTCTCTCTATTGCGTGGCATGAACGGATACACATTATGGGAAAATGGAGAGATTGGAGAGTGGAGAGTGCAGAGTGGTACGGGATCGAGCGAATAAATGAGTGAATGTAGTAGAGAGAGTAGTAGCAGCGAGTAGTAGAGAGCGGCAGTTGCAGTACTACATGACTCAAACGCGGGTCTGTCTGGGTCAACCTGACCCGCAGCAGAGCGGCGGCTCCCCGGGGGGTCAACCTGACCCGAGGAGGAAAAGAGCAGAGAGCGGAGAGTGCGTTCAAAACGGCTCTTCTCTCGGGCGGGTCAGGCTGACCCACAGCGGAGAGTGCGTTCAAAACGCCTCTTCTCTCGGGCGGGTCAGGCTGACCCGAGGAGGAAAACAATAGAGAGCGGAGAGCAGAGAGCCACGGTCGGTAGGTAGCAGCAAGTCAAACGGCTCTTCCCTCGGGCGGGTCAGGCTGACCCGAGGAGGAAAAGAGTAGAGAGCGGAGAGCAGAGAGCCACGGTCGGTAGGTAGCAGAAAGTCAAACGCCTCTTCTCTCGTGCGGGTCAGGCTGACCCGAGGAGGAAAAGAGTAGAGAGCGGAGATCAGAGAACCACGGTAGGTAGCAAAAAGTCAAACGCTTCTTCTCTCGGGCGGGTCAGGCTGACCCGAGGAGGAAAAGAGTAGAGAGCGGAGAGCAGAGAGCCACGGTCGGTAGGTAGCACAAAGTCAAACTCCTCTTCTCTCGGGCGGGTCAGGCTGACCCGAAGAGGAAAAGAATAGAGAGTAGAGAGCAGAGAGCCACGGTCGGTAGGTAGCAGCAAGTCAAACGCCTCTTCTCTCGGGAGGGTCAGGCTGACCCGAGGAGGAAAAGAGTAGAGAGCAGAGAGCCACGGTAGGTAGCACAAAGTCAAACTCCTCTTCTCGGGCGGGTCAGGCTGACCGAAGAGGAAAAAGAATAGAGAGTAGAGAGCAGAGAGCCACGGTCGGTAGGTAGCAGCAAGTCAAACGCCTCTTCTCTAGTGCGGGTCAGGCTGACCCGAGGAGGAAAAGAGTAGAGAGCAGAGAGCCACAGTAGGTAGCACAAAGTCAAACTCCTCTTCTCTCGGGCGGGTCAGGCTGACCCAAGGAGGAAAAGAATAGAGAGTAGAGAGCAGAGAGCCACGGTCGGTAGGTAGCAGCAAGTCAAACGCCTCTTCTCTCGGGAGGGTCAGGCTGACCAGCGTAGGGAAAGAGCAGAGGCTGGAGAGTGCGCTCAAACGCCTCTTCTGTCGGGCGGTCAGGCTGACCCACAGCGGAGAGAGCGTTCAAACGGCCCTTTTCTCGAAGCGGGTCAGGCTGACCCGAGGAGGAAAGAGCAGAGAGCTACTGTAGGTAGCAGAGAGTCAGCTCTCCGGGGTCAACCTGACCCAGCGTGGGAAAAGAGCAGAGAGCTACGGTAGGTAGCAGAGAGTCTGCTCTCCGGGGTCAACCTGACCCGCGTAGGAAAAGAGCAGAGAGCTACGGTAGGTAGCAGAGAGTCTGCTCTCCGGGGGTCAACCTGACCCGCGTAGGAAAAGAGCAGAGAGCCACGGTGGGTAGCAGAAAGTCAAACTCCTCTTCTCTCGGGCGGGTCAGGCTGACCCACAGCGGAGAGAGCGTTCAAAACGGCTCTTCTCTCGTGCGGGTCAGGCTGAGCCGAGGAGGAAAAGTGTAGAGAGTAGAGACCCGCGGTCGGTAGGTAGCAGAAAGTCAAACTCCTCTTCTCTCGGGCGGGTCAGGCTGACCCGTAGGAAAAGAGCAGAGAGCGGAGAGTGCGTTCAAAACGGCTCTTCTCTCGTGCGGGTCAGGCTGACCCACAGCGGAGAGTGCGTTCAAAACGGCTCTTCTCTCGTGCGGGTCAGGCTGACCCGAGGAGGAAAAGTGTAGAGAGTAGAGAGCCACGGTCGGTAGGTAGCAGAAAGTCAAACGCCTCTTCTCTCGGGCGGGTCAGGCTGACCCGAGGAAGAAAAGAGTAGAGAGCAGAGAGCCACGGTCGGTAGGTAGCAGAAAGTCAAACGCCTCTTCTCTCGGGCGGGTCAGGCTGACCCGAGGAAGAAAAGAGTAGAGAGCAGAGAGCCACGGTCGGTAGGTAGCAGAAAGTCAAACTCCTCTTCTCTCGGGCGGGTCAGGCTGACCCACAGCGGAGAGAGCGTTCAAACGGATCTCTTCTCGGGCGGGTCAGGCTGATTCAATCGCGGCGTCGCTAGCTAATAATATAATCGGTGTAGTGCGGGCGGGTCATTGTGACCCGCGTGGTATAAAGCAAAGCCCACGACGGCAAGCGGCGGCCGCGGAGGGTCAGTTCGACCCTAGTGGACGCGTAATTCTTCTATTATTAACGGACACGCGGGTTCAAGCAAAGGTCATCGAGTCCAGCGAGACCGTAACCATGGAAACTCCCACGCATGCACGCAACGGGGCTAGCAGTAACGGATCCCGCTCGGACAGCGAGTACGATTACGAGGATCGCGAGGAGTGCGAACTGCAGCAGATAGGTGCGGAAGAAGAAGAAGAAGAAGAAGAAGAAGAAGAGGAAGAAGAAGAGGAAGAAGACGAAGATCAAGAAGACGAAGAAGAAGAAGAAGAACAAGAATCACCATCATCACCATCATCATCACCACCACCGCACCCGCAACCGATACCCAGGGGCGACCTCGGCGTCCAAAAGCGGAGCTTTAGTCTGGACGCCAGCACCCTCCGGCGATGTACATTCCCGCTACCGCTGCCCCTCATGTTCATACTCATACCCATCGTCCTCCCTACCTCCACCCGGACCTACCCGTCACGCCGTTTCCCTGGTGAGCGACATACCTTCAGCGTTCGAAGCTCTTCTTCACTAGCGCCATCCGGCGCTCGTCTTGGAGATGACGAACCTGCACGCCGAGCGCCACGGGCTACGGTCTGCGCAACCCGTGGTGGAAGCGGGCATGGGGAAGTGGAGCTGCTTGGCGCTTACGCTGGCCTCCTCATCCTCGTGGCGTGCTACAGGTCCCGGGAGAGGCCGCCATGAGCCTGTGGGACGCGGAGAGCGGACGCTTCGATAT
The DNA here is from genome assembly GCA_024633595.2 of Lepomis macrochirus. Taxonomy (NCBI): domain Eukaryota; kingdom Metazoa; phylum Chordata; class Actinopteri; order Centrarchiformes; family Centrarchidae; genus Lepomis; species Lepomis macrochirus. Next base: position 32,139,246 of record JALXJV020000019.1, on the reverse strand, counting down.
TCAGCGACCATGCCTCTGAAAGCGTTTTCACGGCGTACTCTACGCTGCTGCGCTCGACGATCAGCGAGACGAGGGCTCAAAGGAGATCCTCGGATAAGCTCGCCGCGGTGAGACAACTCTGGGACAGGTGGGCCGACAGGCTGCCCTACATGTACAACCCCGGGCCCGATGTCACCGTGGACGAACAGCTGGTCCCCTTCAGAGGTACGTGGTGTGGTAGCAGCGCGAATCGCGTGCGCTCACTCATATCGTTTATCGGCTTGTGTTTTTGTGTTACAAGAAAGAAAGAAAGAAAGAAAGAAAGAAAGAAAGAACACATAACGCACAGCACCATTCAGATGAGAGCACGGACCAGTTACTTTGTGTGTGTTTATCAGTTTCTATCCTAAGCTAAACCATCCTCTCCTCTCCTCTCCTGCGCAGCACTGTTCAGAATTGTAAAAGCAATATAGAGCATAGAGACAGTTACATTTGCTTCTGCGTGTTTATCAGTTTTTCCCTATCATATTCCTAAGTTAAAATAAAAAATAACAGTCCTCTATTCTCTCTCTCTCCTCTCCTCTCCTCTCTCTCTCTCCTCTCCAGGTCGCTGCCCCTTCAGACAATACATGCCCAGCAAACCCGGCCGAGATCACGGGATCAAGTCTTGGGTTCTGTCGCGACGCTAAATCCAGCTACTGGCGTGGAAGATGCAGGTCTACCTGGGGAAAAATAATAATAATAATAATAAACCCTGTACTACTACTGCCACCGCAGACTCCTCGAGTCTACCGTCTTCTTCTTCTTCTTCTTCATCCGCGCGTCCCGAAAAGAACCAAGGCACGCGCGTGGTACTGGACCTAACGGTCGACCTCCCCGGACTGCGCAACGTGACCTGCGACAACTTCTTCACCTCCTACGAGCTCGGACAGCGGCTCCTAGACGCGAACCTGACCATGCTCGGAACCGTTAGGAAGAACAGACCCGAACTCCCGCCCGCGCTCATCTCCGCTAAAGGCAGAGCCGCATTCTCCTCCGAGTTCGCGTTCGCTACCACCACCACCGGACCGAGACCCGGAGGAGAAGCGACAACGGCAGAACCACCACGCTGGTCTCCGATGCGTACCGAAGAAAAAACAAGAACGTGCTTCGTGATGACCACGCTACCGTGGAGCTCTCGAACCCGCGGACCCTCGTCCTCAGCTTCAGCTTCAGCTTCAGATTCAGCTTCATCCTCTACCGCGACCGGACTCAGCGAGCGCCCCGATCGCAAACCCGAGCTGGTGCTCAAGTACAACGCGACCAAGGGAGGAGTGGACAACCTGGACAAGCTTCATTGGCCACCTACAGCTGCAGGAGGATGACCTCCCGCTGGCCCGTGGCGGTGTTCCACAACATACTCGACGTGTCCGCGTACAACGCATACGTGATATGGCGAGAGACGAACCCCGGGTGGCTGTCCGGGCATCGCAACAAGCGCAGGTTCTTCCTCGAGCAGCTGGGCAAAGCGCTCGTGGCTCCTCTCATAGAGAAAGCGGGCTGCCGCTGCCCCGCTTCGCTGGTCCTATCAGCGAGCAGAAGGCGAGCTTCAGCAACGCAAGCGAAGCGGCGGGGCTCCGGCGACCCTCATCCTCATCCACCTACTACTCACTCACCCTCCTCGAGCGGGGTCACGTGACAGAACCGAACCCCAGCAGCAGCAGCAGCAGCAGCAGCAGCAGAAACGTCAAGCCAGCAAGAGGAAGCGTGTCAGATATGCCCGCGAAAAAGACAGCAAAACCTTCACCACCTGCGAGGCTGCAGCAAATACGTGTGCAGGAGCTGCGCGCTCCCGTATTGCCCTTCGTGCGTGTGAGCGTGTGCGCGTGATACACACGGGGGAGATGAACGAAGATCGAGGAGATAGCGGGAGGGTTAACGCTAAAGACATTCTCACCCGAGCGCACATACATAACACGAGCCCTCTAGGGGGCGTTTTTAAAATCCAATTCTAAAAGCCTGCACTACCCAAAGGGAGAGAGGGGGGCACGCGGGCGAGGGAGAGAGCGTCCCACTACCCAGCTGGGGAGCGTTTTTTTCAACATTCATTGTAAAAACAGAGACACGGTCACGATCTGAAAATGTCAAGACCGATTATTGGCAGCCATGCAAGCGAAACGTACCCAGGATGACCGTGACACCAAATACCTCACGGGTATGTGACTCTTGTGCATCTAGATCGGATCGAGAGGTGTACGAAGAATCTACTGCAGTGTGGACCGAGACACGTGGGAATCGAGAAAGTAGACTCAGCAGGAGAAGGCTACCTTGGTTCTCGAGTGGAAACCGGAGTTATCTCACTTGATGACTCGGGTTAAAAGATGTACTTTATTTTCTGGGGTTGAATGATGAAGAAGGAAATAAAGCGAAGCACAAAATGTTTGATGCTTGTGATGAAGTTTATTTCAATGTATTGTAACGCAACAAACCACACAGGAACATTCCTCAAGTTTGTTACACATTGCACAGCGGGAAAGTAGGCAATAAAACGTTTGCATACAGGATCATATGATTACATTGAAATACACACTGGTTAGCTTGGAAGTCGATGTAACGGTAAGGAAAGGAACACAAACTCCATATGGGTACACGTACAGTGTTACCGTAACGGTAACGGGCTTACATGAATCACAAAAAGAATATTTAGACATAGTCTGGACCTAAATCATATCTCCGAGCTTCTCTCTGTACAGAGGTAGAACGTGCGCATCGTTAGGATCCATCAACATTCGATCGTTAGGATTCAGTACACTGAGACCCAACGAATGCACTTTTGCGCCAGTGGTTCTGTTGTAACCGGTACAGTCCAATGGACACGCTGCGTAGTACGGTCTTTCACTCACAGGTATGCTGGTGTCATTCATGTACCGTCCAGATGCGCATCCTTTCATTATCCGAGATCCGCGACTGGTAAAGTGTACATGATGTAGCGGTAGCAGCGAGCGGATTTTCAGTAGATGCCCACTTTCGAAAGCGACAGAAAAAACAGAGGCGACCGGTTTGTCTTTCCGTAATAGCGGACCAGTGTAATGTTCATACATTCACCATCGTATTTGTAGACCGGGTCCTGGTTCATTAAAGTAACCCTGTATGTGACATTCTGTGTGTCGAAGATTTTACATACGTTATGGTAGCAGTAAGATCGATCGATCGCGTCCAAGTCCGTTAGTTGAGTCTCCGAGTCCGAGGCTCTCCGAGCTCTGGCTTTCGCATTGTAAAAGTCTACCCCGCTGGTTGGGTCAAACCCGTCAGACGTTGGAACCGCATATGCCGTATACGATGTCACAACACATAGGATACACAAAGCAGTTACTGGATACATGAATACGGGCTAACGCTGCTTCGCGTGGAATGTTGTCTCACAGGAGTATGTGGGGGTTGCGCGCTATCGTGAAACACGCGTGACCGTGTTAGGGTTAGTAAACGTTTTTTCCACCGAGCTCGCGCATTCCCGTTCGTGACAGGGACCGCCGTTCGCAGATCTCGGGAGTTTCGTATAAATACGTACATAGCGGAACAATGTCACAATAAAATGTCTCACAGGATGGCATGTATTTATTGAAACTGCATGTAGCCAGCTGAGAGCGTTTTTTTAAAAAATTCATTTGTAAAGGGAGAGAGACAGTGGCGTTCCGATAAAAATCTCAGAATGCACAAGAACCAGGGATCCGATGCGGTTGATCAGCCGGCGGAGGAAACGAGAGGTCTGTCCGTTCCCCCGAGAAATGAGCCCTTATCGCTTCTATCGCTAGAATATTTTCAGAAGTGTTATCGTGAGTGGCTGGAGCAGACCCCCGAGACACCGAGTCTGTATCGCACGTGGCTGAAGAAAGCTCCCGTGTACTACGGGGCTAGCGTGAAGCGGAACAGCGAGGAACTGTTCCGTGTAATATTTGAACAGTGGCAATAGAACTCAAGGCTTGTCTACGCGAGACATCTTCGAGAAGCGATTTCCTGTGTGGCGGGAGAACGCTCCGAAGGATCCAAAGTTCTATTGCGAGTGGCTGGAGATCGCTCTGTGGGTTGAAAGCGAGGTGAAACGTGAACAACCCAGTGTAAGCTTTGAAATCCTAGACGATGAACGGGGGTTATCCATTCCGCAGATCTATCACAAGCGATATTGCGAATGGATCATGAACGGTCATCATCTAATTCCTGTGAACTTCGTATTCCGATACGATGAACGTGACTTATCCCAATCGGAGAGATCCGGAAGGCGACGTGCGGAGTGGCAGGAGAAGGCCAAAGGAGACCCGAAACGTTACCGTGGGTGGCTTGCTACACAGTGTCCCCCTCCTACCGGTAGCCGGGTCGTGGAAATGTGAAGGATGTCGCGAAACCAAGACTCCTATGGAGCGGAATTGTGGTAGAAGGGCCACTTTGGGTTATTGTATTGTATTGTACGTTGTAAGCCTGTCGAATAAATAAAAAACCATACAGAAGAACCATGTCTGTAATGTATTGTTTTGTTCAGGTACTTATGCTAGCGAGAGCGCGAACAGAACAGTTTCACACAGGTGAGCAAACGAGTACGTACAGGTCCTTGCTCCGATACTCAGGCTCCCTTTCGTGAGCGATACTGATATAGCTGGTTACGGGTGTGAACACGGACCTGTGGATCCAGTTCTCATTTGTACTCAGGAGATGCTAGAGGTAACGGGAACGATAAGACTGCTGGTGTCATGGAGAGATTTCACCCGCTCTTGAAGAGGACGATGATTAGACATTGTTTTGGGTTACATGAATCACAATGAAAATAAAACAACGTACAACCGTGTACCATTGTGGTGATTTTTTTATTTCAATATGTTCACACACATGATCACATCAACAACGTACAGTATAGCAGAACAATGTCACAAAAGGGCTCACATGATGTCCATTGAAACTACATGGATACTGGGAGAACACGCCTGAGTGGGACTATGAGTGAGCGTTCGGAGGGTAGAGATTATGTTGGGAAAGAGTCATAACAGGACCAGTACTCGTAGACATTTCTTTCATTTACAGCACTCATACACGTACATAAGTTGGTAATTTATCATTCGTCCCAACCCGACTCCTCACGAGTCCTGAACCTTGGTTTATATCCAGGTCTTATCAAACCTGTGTTTCATGTAAGGTAGCAGCTGCAAGTATATCAGAGCGTGGTTCTCTCGCCAGAACTCCGTGTCGATCATGTGCAGGTCAACGATCATATCATCGTCTTGTACCAGCGTACTGAACATGGGTATAGAAGAGTACGCCACCAGCAGCATACAGTTCTCCCCATGAGCAATGGAAGGTAAGTGCTTTCCCCCCAGCTCTCCGGTGATCGCAATGGCCACGTCGTGCGCTTTGCCGCTCATGACATACTCGGCCACGGCTTTCCAACCCCTCTGGAACACGCCGGCGTGCTTCATTATCCTCCTCACGAGTTCGGGGCTGAGGTTCCCTTTAAGATAGTTCTTGAGGGTGAAGACTACGCTGAGCGCCGGGTACGAGCACATGCCGTTCTTTGCGTACACCACGGGCATCCTGTCGGCGGTGAACAGTATGTCCATGTCCGCGTACATGATGGCGTTCCCGTCATTCCCGTTTAGGAACGAGACATATTGTTCCTTGCGTTCCCGTAGGGCCTTACGTTTTAGCTCCTTCAGCACAGCGGGAGCGTGTTTGATCACGGCCAGACGCAAGTGGTCCATCAATGTCAAATCAGCCTTGTAGTGCTGCGAGTAGGATCTCGGCGGTATGGAGTGCGGGATGTCCTCGAGGCACAGCAGCACGATGTTCCTCTGGCCGGCGAAGTTCGCCAAGAGAGCCTTCTCTTCCTTATCCGGGAGTTCCAGCCGAGAGTATACGATTGCGCTGGGGATACGTTGAGCTTCCAGCATGATCGCTTGTCGCTTGAGCTTGGACACGTAGTCTAAGAGCTTGCCGTTGAACGGCCTCGTGCCGTCCGGGATGCCGACTCTCCAGATTGCAACCCACGTGTAGAACACGAGATTAACTGAGAGCTGTTGGTAACTCGAGTCTAACTGAAACCCGTCGAAGTATTCGTACAGAAACTTCTCGATCCGGCTCAGGTACCGCGGGTCCGGCAGAGCGTGTGTCATGTTGTTACAGAAACGAGAAGGAGAGTAAAAGCGAAACGGAGACACGGAATAAGGCGGCTCTCTTACTACTCAGTTTTTGTTGATGGTGCTCCAGGACGCACTGCCCTCACGTTTCTGTTTTGCGGTGTTTAAGATCACTCACAATTTCATTACTGGATCCACGATGAACACGGGCTAACGCGGTGCTTCGCTTCGAATGTTGTCAGAGGAGTGCCTACGTGGACCGTGTTAGGGTTAGTAAACGTTTTCACCGAACTCGCGCATTCCCGTTCGTGTCGGTCTCGGAGGTTTCGTTCGTGTCAGGGGGTTCGTGAGTATCAGATCGTGTCAGTTCGGCTAGATTTTCTTTACGTTGGAGAGTTCGGTTAGTCCGATAAACTTGGTTTACATATTCATAGCAGAGAAGTTGAATCGACATGCCCTTCGTCAGTATGAACGGAATCGCTCGGTGCGCATTGGTATTCGAACGATAGCCGATGCGCATTTTTCAGGTAATTCAGTGCATCTTGCACATGAGGAAAATAAACGCCGGGTTCGATGTTAAATCCAATATTGTTGAAGGTGACCACAAATTTATCTCCGATCACGGGCACGACGTGAAACAGATATCCGGGACGGTCCGTGTCTGTGTAATGTATCGCAACGCAAGGAGACGTCTCTTGGTTCTGCTGCGTTAGAAACACAGGCATGAGCAAATCTTGTACCTGTTCATGTATACTTGGCGAGTCCTCGGATCCGTTCTGTACTCCCAACCAAGCGTTGCCTAGTATCGTGGACATTTGTGCCATTTCGCTGGTTACATGTGAAACGGAAAACGCGCTGGGTGGTGCAACGGGTGCACTGCGCGGTTTGTTAAGCAACCGAACTTGTGTCTCGGTCGTATTGATGCGTCTCATCATGTCAATCGGGTCCACGTACAAGCGTTGTGAGAATGGACACAGGTATCGGTTTCGCGTTAGCAGCACCGGGGCAGTATGTACGCGATTGTCGCTCACGGTGTGTATGGCGCACACCGCACCTTTCGCGGATCCGGTGTATTCGGATACAACCATTATAGACCCGGGCTCACGTGAGACTCCATTCTGAGACTGTCTTAGCATGTACGATTCGATGTACTCTCGAGGTGTATTGCCCCACCACCTAGATCCGAGCCACTCGATGAACGGCGTCCACGAATTCGACAGTACGCACCAATCACCCTCTGCGGGGTTCGCGTTGTCAAGCTCCTCTACGGATACCAGGTATCCGTATTGAAGTTCCTCCTTCAACGCCAGTAACAGCTCCTTCACGGTCGCATAGTCGTATTGTACAAAATCTGTACATCTGTACCGGTCTCCCGAAGCGACCACGGAACACCGCATCAGTCCAGTAGAAAGCTTGACCATGACACTACACAGCCCGTGGGGTAGTTCGCCTCTGTACGCAGAGATGACAATTGCTCCAATGTTCACAGACGTACGTTTTAAAAAACTTTCAATCCTGTATTCCGAGACAGAGCCCCACCATCGACTACCTAATGCGGTAACGCACGACTTGACCATCGCTTGTATGTGGAGCGCGTTATTCATCGGATTAAAAACTGATCGTATCGGGTTACTTGGCGTGCGCCTTTGTTCACCCTGAACACTATACCCTTCGCTCTGCTCGTACTCAGTTCCTTCCATCGGGTCAGCGATCGAGTCAGGAGTCGAAGACCGAGAGTCTCTATCTTGTGCAGAATCCGTGAGATCTTCATCGATCGGATCGCCAAGGTACTCGTATCGTTCCCTGGTGTAGAATTCCCAGTCTTCGATTTCTCTACTCCGAGAGTCTCCCGCGTTACCGTACGCAAGCGCACGTGCGTCCACTTCGCAGTGTCCGTAACAGAGCGAGGAGGAACCTCGTTTCACGCACACTACCAGGTCGTAGTGTCCTCTGGTGTTCTCTAAGTATATCCCTTGTTTCAAGGGTTGTGCACCGTTGCAGAGATACCTAAGCCAACGGTTGTTGTAATATGTATATATGGGCAACCCGAGAGGAAATCGGCCGTCGCCTGTATCTCCACTTCGGTAGCCCACACCCCAAGATTTTTCATGTTAGACGCGCTGACATAGGCTCGTACTGAATGGTATCCCGGTCGAAGCAAAGACGCGTAGAGCTCAGGGTGGGATTCGAGCTGTGTCACAGCAGCGTGTCTGATCGCAGCGTGATGCTCGCACGTACCAGCGATAACCTGACTAACTGCTCGAAAAAAGCAATTCCCGTCGCCCAGCGTCTTCACAGTTGCGCAGGGTCTCCCCAGCACACCGAGCTCGTGATCGTCCTGGCTCGATTGCAGTTTCTTCGAAAAGGTACTCCGCTACATCGCTGGTAACCGGGTTGAACATGAACTGAATACCGTTCAGAGATTCTGGCTCGTAATCGGTTTCCTCGTAATCGGTGTCATATAGAACCGTACTCTGTGAAGCGAAGTCTCTCTCCACGCGAGCCATGGTGATAGTATCAGATGATATACGATGGGTATCTGCTCATGCTAGTACATTAATAGAGGTAGGCTGTGTCATATAGGACTATTGCATGTGAACAACGTATCCAACAGCGATTGGTAGACTTGGTGTTCATGTGCGTAGGTGGGGTGACATAAGAATTTCAAAGAGCCAGGTTTCAAACATTTCGTGTTTATTGAGCACAAACATATACATGACAATAAGCTCAACATGTGATAAGAAGTAAAGAGTTCAGTTGTAGTTGTACGCACAAGCACAACCTTCAATATACATGAACGCATTGACTGATAACAGGCTATGATAACAACAGGTTATAGAACCGTACATAGTGTGAATACATGCAACCTAGAATAGTGTTCAACGCAAATACAAAAAAAAAGCTCAACATGTTAACATCCCTAGCAGATACACATCCACGGGCTACCGAATTCTCCAGCGTGTAAAGTATCCAGAGGTTATACAAAGGCTTGCGTACATGAAGTCATTGTACATACAGTTTCACTTGTAATACCATGACCCCCGTTACAATATCCACGAGCGTAGGGACACTCGGTTAACCCCATACCCAATATCTCTTCATACGCTCTTGTGATATTTGCACCACTCTCTGAAAGTGCTACCGGATGAGCGTGCAGGATCACATATCCAGAGACCGTACAACAAGATAAATGTATAGGTCATCGACACACGTTTCACAAGACATCGGTTTTTCACAACATCAATAACAAGTCTTTAATAAAATGTATATACTTTCTGGGCATCATAACAGAGCTTTCAATACATAGCAATATATCTTCATCCACGATCCACAGTATAAGGTGGTAACATTCCCCTCTTGAGACACCTTACACATCCTCCTCCCAGCGACCCCGATGATAAGTGTACCAATCGGTTAGCCTCCACATATCACGCTTCTCGAATCGAAGCGACGCTCTCCGGAGTAGCACGTCTGGAGCCCAAAGTAACAACTGATTACAATCGTCGGTGCCACTACCAACCCCAGTTTGTTCAAGAGCACTATGTATACCCAGTAAATTAGTCCCATACAGTATAGTCAACGTCATAGACCCGGTGATTTCACCCATGTTATCCGTTGGACTCTCCACTAGCACCTTCACGCATGGAGAGCGTTCGTGTACGATAACAAAGTTGTCCGCGTAATCGCTTAAAGTCTGATACAACGTTGAAACGTATTTCAAAACCGTATACGGTAGTACATATTCTGGCCTGTACATGTGCTTCGGAGGAAAACAATTTACATCCAACTCCAGAAACTCAGATTCGTTGACAGCTATCGTTTGTGTCATGAAACGTAGCACATCGTTGGGTTGGTAAGACACACACCGTAAGAAACGTAACATGTCATAAAAGATCTGGTGGTCCCGAGCGGAATAGAGGTCACCTCGAGGGTGTTCAGAAGGAACACAGACATAGCGATGCGTGCATTCCCGGGACCACGAACGATTCGAAGCCTCGGGGTCCGCGTATGACACTAGCCACTCTGTTTTGTGAACACATCTCACACGTGAACTTAAAGTCTTGAGTGTTAGAGTCTTTGAGAGCCTGTAAAGCGTCTTTGATTTTCTGCGACACCCAGATACCATCTGACATCATGAATCCCAACACGTTAAGCAGAGCCGTGCGATTGTCATCTTCGTAAACGGGCACGGCACGAGCGAAAGGCTCGGAGTCCGTGCCCGCCACCTTGTAGGTCCCGCAGTCCACACGCCACTCGGGAGCGATTTTCCACGGCTCGTTTGTGAGGACCCTTGTCTTGCTCTCGTTGAGCACGGTGTACCTGACTGGTATCCTTTCCGAGGTTCCGCGTTTGTAAGCGGAGAGGTTCACTTTTTTCTATGAGGAAGAGCGGACTGTAGCCTGTGATGGGCAACAGCTCGCTCAGGTCCACTGTAAACAGACTCGGCTGGTGGGGTTGACTCGTTTTGGTGAGGGTGTGCGAAATCAGGCACTCTTTCCGAGCAAAAGCCATGTTGACCGTTTCGGCCTCTGCTGCGGGATGCGTGCGCACTCTTGGCAAGGTCCGAATCGTATATACACCGTTTTAAAGCAAGTGAGCATCGCATCACAAACTATCGCACCTAAGGTAACCAATGCGTTTCGCTCACACACCGCCCCAGTGTCCTCACACGGTCTTCGCCGTAAACGTATCGCATAAGCATGTCCCCGGAAACATTATTGACAAACTGCTCTCTGTAAAAGTTCTTACAGCCTGTGCAGTGGTACGTTATGTTCTTAGCGGGGACACGAGCCCTCTTCCCGAGTGTCACCGGGGCTGCTTGCGACCATTTCTTTTCTACGAACGAAACGATCCACTTGTCCATCAAGCTCGAATCCGCGCAAGAGTACGGCATTATGCGCAGCACGGACTCCGGATAGGTGATATTGGTTGACCCGAACACCTCGGGCTTGTGCAACTGTAACATCAGTATAGCCTGGTACAAAAGTCCGGCCAAGTCCAACAAAGTCCTTTCGTGCGACTCGCTTTTCGATATGCACAGCCTGGACGATTGCAGTCCCGCGGTTTGCAATAGTACTGTTGGAACAGATAGGGATACGACATCGGAACCGGGTGTCGACGAAGGTTCCACGTTGAGAAGACCTTCGGACATCGCTCGAGTCAGCCCTTCTCCGAGTGAACCGCTTAGGCTATCGTACACCTTAGAAGGGTCTAGAGACATGTCCTCGGCGATCACCCTTCGACAGGTCTCTAATCTCTCCCCCGGTATACGAGTCACCGTCTCCCTGTTCAATCTCATGTGCTCGAGCTCGCGGGTCCCGCATGCGGGTAACATGTGTTCGGGGCAATTGTTCATCAGAGAGTTGAACGCTATTGTAGCTCGCTTCAACCGGTCTTTGACCGAGGCGAACGTTTTGAGCAAACGATCCTTGCATTCATCCAAGCAACTGAGACCTAGGGCCGAACTGTACATGCGGCCGGGTAAACAGTAGTCTATGATACAGTGAGCCACTAGCTTACCGGAGCGATTCACCAGGAGTCGGTCGGCTTCGTGCGCTATCAACACTTTAGAGTTGGCGAAACACGTGTTTAGCGGCTGGTACGGATGCGGAATGAGATCCTGCGACCGAGAGCGAATCTCGGCCGTTGTCGCACGCTCCTGACTCGGACACTCGCGGTTTACGCTCTCAGTGTCACTTTCAGCGATTCGCGAGTCGTCCGAGACTTCGGTCGGAGCGTGGCTCGATTTTTATCGCATAGAAGCGAGCCTCCGAACATGGCCGTGGTACAGCCTGTGTTAGCCTGTAGATTCAGAGGGTATCTGTAGAACGCAGCTTCGCATGGGCTGCACTTGTAGAACTCGTTACACTCAACGGGTTTCACCGAGAGACCCGTGATTTTCTGCAACCACGTTTTTACGATCTCCACGTAGGTAGTCTTCACGCTAGATTTACTGGCTTTCAAACGAGCTAACGTTTGCGGGCTAAAGTGCTTGTTTTTAGATGACTTGATGAGACTGCTCCAAGGAAAGAACCCAGCGCCCATCTTAGACGCTATGAGTTCGGCCGCGCGGCACGTGAGCAGATCTCTCAGGAGCGCGTTGGAGCGCGAGAACATGTGGTTCATGCAATACTTTGTGTCCTTGTACAACATCGTAACGGTTGTGCGCTTCGCTAGACCGCACTGGTCTTCACCCGGGCCTAATCTCACCGAGACAGCGGAAAACCCCGCGTCCAAGCTCAACGTTGTAACCTCTTGTACCGTGTAACAAGTCAAAAAGGCAGCGGCTTCGCCTAGGTTCAGCCACCTTCCCAGATCGTCCACGGCAGGTTCTCGGATAAAATACAGTATCACGTCTCCTTTCCTGAGCTGATGCCATGGGCATGTGGAAAAACACTCGACTCGGTCCCTTTCCAGTTTCACACAGTCTCCTCTTATCACACACGCTATGAAGGTGTCCGTTACAGCCGAATCGCAGGGGGATCGCATGCTCTTGAAAGCTGACAATCCCCTGACTTTCACTAAAACGTAATTCAGTTCGTTCCTATCCGAGACCTTATGCGTGAGAGCCACGTACGTTTTCTTAGCTACGTGGCAGTACACGGAGCAGCTGTTTTCGTATTCAAGCTTTACTCTCCTTCCCTTCACGAAAGGTCTGGTCACGTCTGCGCATTTCTGAGACCCGGGAACTCTGGCTACATACACGGGGTAACCCTCTTCCGTTCGAGTGTGCTCGGGGTCTTTGACTATCTTTTGATGCGTATTACCTCTGCCTATCACGTACATTCTCTGGAGAGTATCCTCCACCAACGCTATGTGCACGTACTTGAGAAAGTCAGCCACCTGAGATCCCGATCGCTCGAACTTTGTTTTCAGAGCCGCTCGGGCTTCGCGTGCAAAACGTTCAAGCGAGCCGTCGTCTCCGGCACACGCAGATGCGTCTTCGTGAACGCGTACATCTGACACCGGTGGTTCGGGAACGTCATCGGGTCCGTATCCAACCGAGACCATTACACTGTCAGTGTCTCCGTACACCACCGGGCAGCTGTGTTGATAGAAAGTAGACACGCAGCTGTTTACCACTGATATCTGCTGTCTCCCGTGTCCAGAAATCAGAGGGCCGCAAGGGTAGGGAGCTGTTCCGTAGAACGAGTTGGCCAGCACTTTACATTCTCCTTCTTGCAGCTTGTAGTAGACCCTGTCAGCCTCGCTGTTTCCTGGGTTCTTGAGTTTATTTTTGAAATCCGCTCGCTGGTTCAGGTAGTACTCCACCGATGATGAAAAGACAGCGGGTGCACGCACGAAGGCTTCACGTGCGCGATCGTACTTCAGAACCAGCGTGGCGTACTCGAACCCCTCGGCTTCCCAATTGTAGCACACCCATCCGGACAGATCGTGATGGAACTCCGAAGGCGGCCAGGGGATCGTCGTCTCCGGAGAAATGTTTAACGCGCACATGATAGAAGGGTACATGCTCGAGAAATCGAACGAGAGTTCCAGTCCCATCCCAGGTCCCGAGTAATGGAGCCCCGTTAGAGGGTCGCATACCGCGCCCCCCTTCCAGTCATTCCCGCATCCTCCGTCCGTGTCCGTTTTCGGATCCCATCTCAAACGGCTCGGTAGACTCTTACCAGCAGGTCCGGCTCTTACTCTGAAATTATCCAGTGTAAACTTGAGCTGAGGGATCTGCACGGAGTGAATACTTTGTACAAACCCACCAAAGTTGTCCCCTCGCCCGTGCACTACAACGTCTATGTTCAGAGTTGTTCTGCATCGATGAAACAGAGCCGAAACGGGCCGCAGCGCCTTGGCGAGCCGAGCGCATAGCTGCGAATCCACCAAGTTGTACAGAAGCACCGCGAAAAGACTTTTCCCTCCCATCGAGATCATCTCATCCATCTGAGCGTAACCCACGTCGGCCAGTTTGTACAATTTTCTTGTGTCCTTAGGAGGCATCTTGTGCAGTTTCCTCGTCTCCGCGATGACGAATCTCGCGACATCGTTGAGTTTCATGCTGGTGCACGCAAACTTTACATCTCGGGTCCCCGCCATCCTGTATAGGTCTACAATGTTCATGCCGCAGCTGTTCATTTTGAAGTGACCCAACTTTGCTTTGTCTTTGTTAAACTTTTCTATCTGCGCGGACGCCATCATGAGCTTAAACTCGGTAATCGAGCCGCTCAGCAATAGAGAGCCGAGATTCTTCAGCATATCCCTGTACATTTCCAGATAGCGCACGTTTTCAAATTGGAAGAAAGGCACGCCGTCACTGTCGAGCGCGCTGGTTACGAATAAACCGCGCCAGGACCGTAATAGCGAGAGGCATCGTTTTCGGGTGTCCGAATCTGACACTGAATGTAGGCCGCCGTAGAAGTGTACTCGCTGCTCAATAACTCTGACGTCGAATTCCGCGTTGTACACATACAGAAGTTCTATCTTGTATTCGTGTAGCAGCACCAGAGTCTTTTCGAGAAGAGACAGTTCGTTCGCGCAAGGGTGAAAAGCGATCCTGGATACGTCCGTCACTCCTGCGCACTTGGCTAACTCCTCGTCTGCCTCTGGATAGGGGTTGCCATTACGCACCTTTCCCTTGTTGTAGAGAACGATCAGTTTCTTTCTATGGGGCGCGGATAGCGTCTTGCGTATGTGGCTATTGAGAATTACGAGAGAGATGCACGTTATCTCGTGTTGCTGACCTGGCATGTCAGGAGCGAGAGGGGGCACGGTCACGCGTTTAAAGTGTTTCGGTAACTGTTCCCGTGCGATACTTAGTGCGTGAACCAACTTCGTCCTATACTCTGTGAATTCGGACATTGTACTTTCCGTGCAATACGGGAACTTGTACGAGAACAAATCGGTTCTCAAAGACTCGTTTCTGTAAGATTCGTCGAACACGGTCTCTATGTCCAAGCACGCGGCTCTGTAAAAGTGATGCGAATGTACACTGTCAAAGACCTTCGCCTCACGTTCCGATACACAGTGATCGTACAGGAGTTCAGAAACTGAGAGTGTTTGGTTCATCTTCTGTGCAGGTATGAAATACAGCCGACCGAACATGACTCCGGAACACAGCGCGGGCGTATTGCCATCGCGCGCCATGTAGTAGCCCTTATCCGGACAAAAATCTCCAAAAGTCAATGCTCCCCTTACGGTTTCCATGTATTGTCTTGCTAGCGATATACTTCGCAAAGGAAACACCTTAGCGTTCACCTCTCGTTTTATGTCATCGTGGAGGACACGCTGGCTCACGGGTTCTGACACGATATGTTTAGACCAGGTTTTCTGTACCTGTTCCCAAGTCTCTTCTTCGTTATCTTGATCACGAATCAAGTCTAGATCGTAGCCTACAACCGGGGCTGTACCGAGAACTTTAAGATGTACCGTTGTGTACATTTTACTCGCATCTCGAGTTCTCACTACCAATCCTCGGCATAACAGAGCCTCTTCTTGACCGTGAAACAGTACAGACTTAATCAGTACCCCGATCATGTTTTCTTTACTATCCGGATCGAAAGGCCTCATACTCGGGTAGATGTCAGGGAAGAGGTCTGCGAATTTTAGCGGTTTATCCATGGTTGATATTAATTGTACCGCATAGGCGTCCGGTTTGACAATTTGAAAGACAGCAATTCGCGTGAACACACGCGCGCCTTCTAAACGCTAACACATGAATTGAGCACAGTCTTAGGGTTCTTTTTTATATTACGCTCAGGGCTCCGTAGGTCTAGTGCGACGACACGTACCATTCGCGGATCTGGAGGATTTCGTATCTGTCAGGGAATCGGAGCTCTGTAGTAAAACCCCGTTCACTGATCCCGGGGTTTCGGTACGAGTCATGAAAACACTGAGCCTCTCATTACAGCCCTGCTCACTGATCCCGGGTTTCATGAACAATGAGCCTTTCATTACAGCCCCGTTCACTGATCCCGGGGTTTCGGTACGAGTCATGAAAACACTGAGCCTCTCATTACAGCCCCGTTCACTGATCCCGGGGTTTCATGAACAATGAGCCTTTCATTACAGCCCCGTTCACTGATCCCGGGGTTTCGCTACGAGTCATGAAAACACTGAGCCTCTCATTACAGCCCCGTTCACTGATCCCGGGTTTCATGAACAATGAGCCTTTCATTACAGCCCCGCTTCACTGATCCGCGGGTTTCGCACGAAGTCATGAAAACACTGAGCCTCTCATTACAGCCCCGCTTCACTGATCCCGGGGTTTCATGAACAATGAGCCTTTCATTACAGCCCCGTTCACTGATCCCGGGGTTTCGGTACGAGTCATGAAAACACTGAGCCTCTCATTACAGCCCCGTTCACTGATCCCGGGGTTTCATGAACAATGAGCCTTTCATTACAGCCCCGCTTCACTGATCCCGGGGTTTCGGTACGAGTCATGAAAACACTGAGCCTCTCATTACAGCCCCGTTCACTGATCCCGGGGTTTCATGAACAATGAGCCTTTCATTACAGCCCCGTTCACTGATCCCGGGGTTTCGGTACGAGTCATGAAAACACTGAGCCTCTCATTACAGCCCCGTTCACTGATCCCGGGGTTTCATGAACAATGAGCCTTTCATTACAGCCCCGTTCACTGATCCCGGGTTTCGTACGAAGTCATGAAAACACTGAGCCTCTCATTACAGCCCCGCTTCACTGATCCCGGGTTTCATGAACAATGAGCCTTTCATTACAGCCCCGCTTCACTGATCCCGGGTTTCGTACGAAGTCATGAAAACACTGAGCCTCTCATTACAGCCCCGCTTCACTGATCCCGGGTTTCATGAACAATGAGCCTTTCATTACAGCCCCGTTCACTGATCCGGGGTTTCGGTACGAGTCATGAAAACACTGAGCCTCTCATTACAGCCCCGCTCACTGATCCCGGGTTTCATGAACAATGAGCCTTTCATTACAGCCCGCTTCACTGATCCCGGGTTTCGTACGAAGTCATGAAAACACTGAGCCTCTCATTACAGCCCCGTTCACTGATCCCGGGGTTTCATGAACAATGAGCCTTTCATTACAGCCCCGCTCACTGATCCCGGGTTTCGGATGAAGTCATGAAAACACTGAGCCTCTCATTACAGCCCCGTTCACTGATCCCGGGGTTTCATGAACAATGAGCCTTTCATTACAGCCCCGTTCACTGATCCCGGGGTTTCATGAACAATGAGCCTTTCATTACAGCCCCGTTCACTGATCCCGGGTTTCGCACGAGTCATGAAAACACTGAGCCTTTCATTACAGCCCCGTTCACTGATCCCGGGGTTTAATGAACACTGAGACTTTCATTACAGCCCCGTTCACTGATCCCGGGGTTTCATGAACAATGAGCCTTTCATTACAGCCCCGTTCACTGATCCCGGGGTTTCGGTACGAGTCATGAAAACACTGAGCCTTTCATTACAGCCCCGTTCACTGATCCCGGGGTTTAATGAACACTGAGACTTTCATTACAGCCCCGTTCGCTGATCCCGGGGTTTCATGAACACTAAGCCTCTCAGAGACATGAGTTTGCAAACTGTTATTCACTGATCTAGGGGTTTTCGTGTTATTCAGGGGATTGGCCTCTCTGTAGTAAAGCCCGTTCACTGATCCAGAGTGTTTGTAGTATTGTCAGCAGAAACCACTCTGTGTATTTGTCATTCACCGAGCTGGAGCTTCCGTGCTTGTCGGACCTGAGCCGGAGAGTGTAAGCGGTGATAGCAGGGATCCTCACACCGTGTCATTCTGCCTTACTCCACCGTTTACCGGCACGATTCTCACGAACGGATGCTACATCAAGATTGAGAACGTGTGTAGATAGAAGACTACACAAGAACAATGGTAAGCAATGTTGACATGGGGAAGAACGAATGTATGGCATTGCCACACAGAGAAGGCGACACCGCCGCGTTGGACACAGTGAGAGTTCCTTCTAACCGGGCGACATTACTCTTGGCCCTTGAAACGGATAAACTGTATGATACCACGTGTAACGAATTGACATTCAACGCGCTTTCTCCTAACGATCGAGCAACCTTTCAGTTGCTTCTGTACCTTACGTATTGTTGTAAAGGAGAGTTGTTGCAAGTGACTCTGGAAAACCCGGATTTTAGGAGCATGTCTCCTGCTATCAGAGAGGACTTCTCGCATGGACGCTTATTCTGTTTTGTTTTAGACATGGAGACCGAAGAACCTTGTGAACCTGTGCATTCATCCTCTGATCGCGGCACGGGCAGTGTTGGTGGTAATACACACAGTGACACATACGGGGACCATCTACTCGATTTAATGGACACAGAGGCCGAGATGGATGTGTTCAGGGGAGATGATATCGATGAACATGATGAAAACGAGACCGGTGAGCTCAATACCTCATCGGACACAGCGCGTTCATGAGGCTCCAGCTTGTCCGAAAGAGAGCGTCTTCGTTAAACAACGCTATGATACTCATGAGGGACGGGAACGGGGAGTTGAGCTCTATATTTGACTGGGTGGACATTCAAAGGGATACTCTGAATTCAAATAAATTGGACAAGAAAAAGGTGAAAGAGTTACAAGGCTCCATGTACACCCCGAACTACCAGTCTGGGAAGCAAGGGACTGTGTTATCCCAGTGTATAAGCGATTTGAATCTTAAGGCGATCGAAGACTCTATAGGGAAAATCACAGATAGCGCTAGCAGAGGAGAGGGCAAGCCCTTGTTCATGTCGTTGATGTCTAAACTCTCTGGCTCTCGGTGGTTGGAACATAAAGTTGTGCGAAGCTCATACAATGTCAACGTACCAGAAGACGTGAGATTCCTCGAGAAACTTAAACTGTTCGCGGCAGATCTTCAGAGGTCAACCGGCGAGCGTGTCGAGACTAGAGGTTTGCTGGTGTTCAAGTATTCTCTGGACAAACTCAGTAACACGGAATCCCCTGACATGTTCGTCAAATCCATGATCCATCTTTACGTGCCTATAGCCAAAAGTCACATGAGAAGCGTGCTACGAGAGATTACGATGAACCGAAGAACGCGAAAGTTAGCGGATGTGTTACACAAAGGACAATGTCACTGTAAGGGCAGAGACGATCGGATCGCTCCGTGCGAAGGAGACTGTCAAACCGCATACGCGTGTTTCTACAATATTTCGGACCGACACCCGTTCCTTGTAACAAATGATGACTACAAGTACCATTTTACGCACCTATACCCACACCTCGGTAAACTGGAGCGTTTGAGCAATGAAATGAAAATCAAATACAAAGGTCGCGGGCAGTTTGAGAGCATAGCCGAAATGGTGTTCAACATTTTGATGAGAGATCGGTTCCGCGAAGGGTCGCTGTACAGGGGTCTAAGTAATGTGCTAGATAACAGAAAAAGCTCTTCCCTTTCATTAAGCGGAAAACACACGGACATCCACGAACTGCTGTATCTGAGACCCGGAGACGAACACGATCAGTCGGAGTGCGGTGATTTAGCTCCTATAAAGATATACGATCATGCAATGGTAAGGTATCTGTTCACCGAGAGCCTGAACGTGGGCAGGCTGTTTCAGGCTTCCACTACGTTCAATTACATCATCGCGAACACCGCTCCCCGATACACCCTGGAGAGGATTATGTTGTTCAACATTACAGGTCCGGGTGAAGGCAAGACCTACGCGAACAACATTCTGTACTACCAATTTAGCTCGGTCCCAGGGTGCATAGAAAAACTCACATCCTTCACCCCGCAGGCTTTCAAGTACAAGCACAACAGGAACGCGTGTCTGGTGATGATCGACGACGCTCACATAACCCACCAGAAAAATATACGAGCCCAAGATAAAGAATCGAACGTGATTCCGAATACGTTCAAGAACCTTTTGGACACGAGTGTACTAGAGAGCGACGTTGTCACCAGAGACATGGACACGGGAAAGATTGACACTATCAAGTATCAGTCGGTGCACAATTGCGGATTTGTATGGAACACTAACACCATGGGCTTCGTGAGCGAAGCCTGGGCGGACCGTTCGCTGGTGTTGAACTCTGAGTTCCCGAAGCATGTCACGAAGACACGCGGCACGAAACAAATCGAAGACACTATACAGAAACACAGGATGAGTGACATAGCCGCGTTGTGTCTATACAGACAGAACCTGATACAGTCCGCTACCATGATCGCCGAGTCCGAGATCATGCAATTCACCGACAGATTCGACCGAGCTCGAGACGCTTGCGTGTCAGCGTTATACGCTAGCCACATAGTTTGCACGGGATCGGGCAGTCGAAGAGTGGCCTTTTGCATAAATCAACTCGTGTTCGCCGAAGCTATGAAATTAGCGTGTCATTTCGTATTCGATATATGGATCCCACCGTGGACCGAGATACCAGACAAAAATTACTCGGGTGACATACGATCGTACATGGCGCAGCTGGACAAGAATAGGCTGGATGCACTAAACAAGCTAACGTTCGGACAGCTCTGCGTGGAAACCAACGCGGTGTACAAGCTATGCGCGGCGGCGTGTCTCCCGGACATATGCCCCCGGGTACTCGACAATCAGGGTCAATTCGCGTGCAAAGTACTAGGGTATATTCTCTCGCAGCTCCATGTTCAGAACCTAAAGACTAGTTTGCGAGACGGACATCTGTGCGTGTCCACCATAGATTCTATGTACTTTTCGGATACAGAGATAAAAGACGCTACCGATGCGCATAAGATGCTCACGTTGTGCTCGACATGCGAGGTCCCCGCGCGAGAAACTTGCAACACGGTGAAAACGTACAAGCTGTGCACGTACAGACTTGCGCCCAACCAAAACACTGCAAACACCAGCTCCGCTCACGCTAGCGGGAACGGGAAAAGAAAAGTGAGTTCTGTGACAGTCCCGCTCGAAGCCGTGTACGATATACTCGCACTGTATGCGCCCGAATCACACGCAGGCTTTTGGGAGCAGGTGAGCGCTGGTATGCTGCAAGCGTACGAAAGGGGCGAATACGAAACAGTCGATACGTTTACACGAAATTGGGATCGCGAGGAGGCCTCGGATCGTGAGGAGACCTCGGATTGCGAGGAAACCGTCAGCGAACGCAGGTTGATTTTTTCGTTAGACTTCAACGATGACCCGGTGCGCTCTACCATATTAGAAGCGACCGCAGCTATAGACCCTTTGAATCAACTCGCCTACAATAAATGTGCCATAAGAGGTGAGGTCTTTCAGTGTACCGCTCCGTTGTATTACGGAGGGGTATTGAAACGGGCTATGGGTAAGGATGCACCCGAAGAAGTGTGCAACGCGAAACACATACGAGAATCTAAGATGGGGCCCAGAGGCACATTCCACGGTCCTAGACTGAGTGTGTACTCGCCTGACTATACCGGTGTGCCTGTTAGGAACCTAAGTTCATTCTGCACCACTCGCACAGTGTATCACCGGGACAAGATTCACTTGCGAGGAAGCAACGGACAGCGTAGGTATATGCTTGAACTGGAGGAGGACTGGGAGTGGAAGGATGCTGTACAGGTGCTCAACAGTGTACACACAGGTTACATGTTTACCGTGGACATGTTGAAGAGGGACTATTCAGCGACGATGATGGTCGCAAAGGGACAGTGTCCCACGGCAAAGCCTAAAAGGTGCAAAAAACTCTGTGACATGATCACTGGGCTGCGTGAATACAATGGGTACGGTGCACTCGCTCTAAGAAGAACGGGTGCGATCCCCAGCTCGGAACCTCACCGCGTGAATGTTCCCCGCGATCTCAGTGATCAGGAACGAAGAAAAAGAGGTCATCGTACACACGGGGGGTATTACCCGAACGGTAAAAGGGCACGCAGAGAGAGTGCCTCGTATGAACATGACGCGCTTCACCGTGAATCCGAGAGATAACACATTTACAAATAACTTGTATATGTAATGTATGTACACTCATAGAGTGAACCGTTTTGTGTACACACAAGGTTGTGTATAATTTAAGAAAGTGTGTCTGTATAAATTCTGTGTAATAACAATAAAGACTATGAGAAACTGATTCTGTGTATGCGATATCAATCCTTGAAAAGTCAAAAGACATTACAGAGTCTGGGTCACATATCACCCGTTAGATCGGAGTGAGAGTAGAATGCGAAAATACTACATGACCAGTAAACGATTCCGAGGCTCCTCGAATCTCCAGTGAATCACTTGGTGGTGGGCTTAAGGACCTGCCTGATTTTAAACGTACGTTTAAAGGTACTAGCATCTAACGTTCAGACCGAGATCAACGTTGAATGGAGACATGACCATGTACCCTGTGTTACAGCAAATATACGATGGCAGGCACCTTTCTAACTGAGTGTTTGCCATCTGATGATTTTGTTTGTTTTTTTTGTAAACCACCTCTTTATTTTGTACATCTCTGTCCAGGAACCAGAACTAACATTTCTATGTGCTAAATCGTAGAAACTGTACTTGTAATAACAGTTATTATTGTCATTCCATGTAATAAAATGGGACCACAATACTGAAAAGAGTTGTTTTATTTCCATCTAGTATACACTCAATATGTACATGTACATTCATATGTGTCATCGTACAGGACCCAGTTTGTAATATACACAGCACAAATGCATCACGTTCATTTGTATAATTCCAGTTATACTTTGCAATATACACAGCAGAAATGTATTACATGATTACATTCGATTCACAGGCAGATAGGTGGTGAATGTGATACAGTGTCGAGACGCTTAAACCGTGCATCAGCCTCGCGTTTGGGTGTTACGGCACGTATCTACACAAGACCCGTGTATCCGAAACACACACAGAGACCAGCGATCGTGTAACACCGTTAGACACCCTCTTACCCTGCCTGTACGTAAGAGAGGCGCTCTGTAGGCTAGATGAACGAACGCTGGTCCCACGGTGTCTCATGATTCTATACAAACCGGGGCTTATTACACAGTGAACGTTGCTGATGGATATACACACATTGAGCACCACATATTTAATATCGTTACATTCCTCGCGCGAGCTATAGTATATAGTGGTCACAATCCAAGGTATCCAGCAGCACAAGAATAAGGTAACCGTGAGCACAGGAAGGATCTGAGAAAAGTCTCAGGTTATGTTTGGAAACAATAACCGCAAAAAGCTCGCAAATTCGAGAACCCTGACACGCTCGGAAACCCCGGGATCGGCGAACGGAGGTTTAAAGTAGAACTCAGAGGTCCATGACACGCTCGGAAACCCCGGGATCGGCGAACGGAGGTTTAAAGTAGAACTCAGAGGTCCATGACACGCTCGGAAACCCCGGGATCGGCGAACGGAGGTTTAACGTAGAACTCAGAGGATCGTAAGGAATATAAAGTGTAATAGAGAGGGTGATTCCTTCAGTGGTTCAGCGCCAGTCGAGCTCAGTTCACGGAAGTAGTTTTGTGTGTTTGACTCTCAGCTGTTTTCGTTTCACTTCGGGAGCTCCATGCCTGGCTTTACCTTTTTTCCGTTTTGGACTCTCGCTGTATGTTTGAGTACGGCTGTCTGGACGAAGCCTGTTGAAGGTAAGTTCAGGCATATGTTTCGACACCAGAGCTGACAGTTACTTTCATTCATTTAGTCAGATGGTGAGCGATAATTAGTTAACAAAAAGAAGTTAAGTAACGTTAGCGACTGTTTGACCTGATTTAGTGTAGCCAACATACACTGAAAATGATTTTTATATTCCGTAACGTCATGGCTTCGCTGCAACTTTAAAACTAACGTTATAACACCGATGTGATGTGGATCAATAAAGTTGATTGGCTGCTGATGCTGTTTAAGCTAAACTACAACAAACAACTGGTGAAGTAATGAGGTTACGACTAAAAATCGGACAGCTTTGATTGCTTTTCTAGAGAAAAACATGAAGAATAATCAATAACCTGTAGGCTGTTTCACCAGTGTATGAATGTTTGTTTGAGCTCTTAGGTTCAGTGAGTGAATGTGATGTAAAAGCGCTTTGAGTGGTTGAATAGACTCGAAAGGCGCTGCACAAATACAGTGTATACATTTACAACTTTGCCCCATATGAGGGGTAGCTACAGTCCCCTCCAAAAGTATTGTAACAGTAAGGCAAATCCCTTTTGTTTTGTAGTTTCTGATGTTTGAATAACTGACTCAAATGTGTAATCATTCAGATCATTCGGAAACTAGTCTATCCAAGGTTAATTTTTCCTCCCTTTCCAGGTCAGCCTCGTGTGATCGGGTCACTTCAGCCAATCATCGCTGCTCCAGGTGATGACGTCATCCTGCCGTGCCACCTGGATCCTGCTTACAATGTGGAGGCTCTGACGGTGGAGTGGTCAAAGCCGGATCTCAAGCCCGACCCCTCTGATCGTCTGAGCCGGGTCGACTACGTGCACGTTTACAGGGACGGACGTGAAAACCTGGACATGAAGCTGCAGTCGTACGTCGGCAGGACGATGCTGTTCACAGACAAACTGAAACGTGGAAACATTTCTCTGAAAATCACCAACGTGACGCCGGCAGATGGAGGGAGATACAAATGTTTCATCCCCAAGTTAAACAGCCAAGTGAAGGAGTCGATTGTTCAACTTATTGTTGGTGAGTTTGTTTAGATGCTGATTGTCCAGACTGCAACACAAGGCAGAGCTCTGCTGTCTGAATATAGTGAACATAGACGAGCACTTATTTCTGCACACAGGTCAAAAACATCTGTAGAAGTTAATGAATCATTTTGCCATCATCATGTAGATGTTTTTATTCAAATCTTGTTTTTTTTCAGATCCAAACTTTGTTAAACCCTCAACGACAGATACGCCGCTGCTTCCCACAAATGTCCAAATTGCAGATCCAAAGGAGGAGACGGATGTTAAAGGTGAGGAGACGCTTCAACTCTGTGAGGAGAGAAAGAATTAACTCACGCTCAGATTCATCTGTTGTATTTCAGTTACTGAAACTTTGGTCTCTGTCTTTTTTTTCACATCAGGTGGTCGATCCCATCCGGGCGTTTGGATCCCAGCTGTTGTTTTCTGTGTCTTACTTGTCCTGGTAGTCTGTGGTGGCGTCGCTGGATATGTGATTAACCCTCCCGCTGGCCCGGCTTCGCGTAGACACGGCGCGTCCTTCCCCGGGCGTTGCACGCGACCCAGAACTTGACGCCGTACTTGGCCGGCTTGCTGGGCATGTACTGTCTGAAGGGACAGCGACCTGCGGAAAATGACGCGTAGGAGTATTTTTTTTGTGTGTTTATATATTTTATATATTTTATGTTATTTTATGTTATTTATATACTTTTTTTTATTTACACGCGCGTACACACGCACACATCAGCAACAACAACAACAACAACAACAACAACAACTACCTCTGAAGGGAACCAGCTGCTCGTCCACCGTCACCGCGGGCCCCGGCTCGTACAGGTAGGGCAGCCGCGCGGCCCACCTGTCCCACAGGTCTCTGACCGCGGCCAGTTTGTCGACGGCGCGGCCCGGCCGCTCTCCACGTCCCACAGGCTGGCCGCTGCCTCTCCCCGGGACCTGTACACGCCGGCCAAGATGAGCAGGCCGACGTAGTCCTCGAGGTCGCTCTCGTCGTCCTCAAAGTATTCACCCCCCTCAGCGGGTCCCTCGACCCCCTCGAGGACGGCTCTAGGGCGCCGCCGCGTGTTAGCGGCGAGTGGGTCGTTTTGACCCGGGAGAGGACGGCGGTCGTTATGTATTTTTTTCGTCCCCCCACCCCCCTCAGCGGGTCCCCTTGACCCACGCGAGGACGGCTCTAGGGCGCCGCCGCGTGTTAGCGGCGAGTTGTCGGCAGGGGCCTTTTTGACCCCACAGAGGATGGCGTGCGGGCGGTCGTTATGTATATTTTTTGTCTCCCCCCACCCCCCTCAGCGGGTCCCCTTGACCCCCTCGAGGACGGCTCTAGAAGCCACCGCGTGTTAGCGGCGAGTA
This sequence comes from Lepomis macrochirus, assembly GCA_024633595.2. Classification (NCBI taxonomy): domain Eukaryota; kingdom Metazoa; phylum Chordata; class Actinopteri; order Centrarchiformes; family Centrarchidae; genus Lepomis; species Lepomis macrochirus. The sequence continues at coordinate 32,113,284 of JALXJV020000019.1, read as the reverse complement.
GTCGGAGGGGCCTTTTGACCCGCGAGAGGACGGCGTCGGGCGGTCGTTATGTATTTTTTGTCTCCCCCCACCCCCCTCAGCGGGTCCCCTTGACCCCCTCGAGGACGGCTCTAGGGCGCCACCGCGTGTTAGCGGCGAGTAGTCGGGAGGGGCCTTTTTGACCCCGCAGAGGACGGCGTGCGGCGGTCGTTATGTATTTTTTTGTCTCCCCCACCCCCTCAGCGGGTCCCCTTGACCCCCGCGAGGACAGCTCGGGGTCGTTTTGACCCTGGAGAGGACAGCGGTCGTTATGTATTTTTTGTCCCCCCACCCCCCCTCAGCGGGTCCCCTTGACCCCCGCGAGGACGGCTCTAGGGCGCCGCCACGTGTTAGCGGCGAGTAGTCGGGAGGGGCCTTTTTGACCCGGGAGAGGACGGCGGTCGTTATGTATTTTTTTCGTCCCCGCCACCCCCCTCAGCGGGTCACCTTGACCCCCGCCAGGACTGCTCTAGGGCGCCGCCGCGTGTTAGCGGCGAGTAGTCGGGAGGGGCCTTTTTGACCCCGCAGAGGACGGCGTGCAGGCGGTCGTTATGTATATTTTTTGTTCCCCCACCCCCCTCAGCGGGTCCCCTTGACCCCCGCGAGGACAGCTCGGTGTCGTTTTGACCCGGGAGAGGACGGTGGTCGTTATGTATTTTTTTGTCCCCCCAACGCCCCTCAGCGGGTCCCCTTGACCCCCGCGAGGACGGCTCCAGGGCGCCGCCGCGTGTTAGCGGCGAGTAGTCGGCAGGGGCCTTTTTGACCCCGCCGAGGACGGCGCTCGGTGATGCGTTATGTATATTTTTGTCTCCCCCCACCCACATTATGTATTCACCCCCCTCCCCAATGGGTCCCCTTGACCCCAGCGAGGACGGCTCTAGGGCGCCACCGCGTGTTAGCGGCTAGGGGTCGTTTTGACCCGGGAAAGGACGGCGCTCGGACGGTCGTTATGTTTTTTGTCCCCCCAACCCCAACCCCGGTAGCGGCGAGAGGCAGCGAGGGCCGTTTGACCCGCCCGGGACAGCTTTCGAGAGGAGCCACGCGTTCCGCCGCTCGTCAGACGGATTGGCCAAGAGAGGGACCGAGCGGTCATTGTGACCCGCTCGGGGCAGCGTGAGGGTTAAAGGTCTGGCTGTCTGAAATGGGTGATCTGCCGGCATCTGCTGGGCAAACCGGGTACTGTATGCTGTAAATACAAACGCAATTTGCGTGGAAACCGTCAGAGGTGCTTCCCCACCCGTGGGGTGTTGATACGCTGTCCCTACTGTGTTTTTCTGTGAAGGAAAGGTTGAATGTGTAAAAGCTTTCGCCTATGAGCCTCCTGTGCACGCGTGAGGACCTTCGACTCGGCTCGCTTGTTCTCGTCTTCTCCCCCTAATGACCCTATAATGGTCGTATCCTGTTATACGCGAGCGGAATAGGGCAAATGTACGCACGTGCGCCTTGGACGGCGGACACAAGGGGTAGGTGCACATTGTGAAATGACGAAGACAGACACGTTGTACAGGGGTTCAAGGCTTTATTCGGTTTCATTGCTATAACACATCAAAGTACAAGGTAGACTCTGCACGGCGTCGGGCCGGGGTCCGGCTGTTGTTGGTCACATCGCTCTCGGGGGAATAGATCGGTCGCGCCGTATCTCCTCACGTTTCGTCGTCACTGGCCGTCTGCATAGTGCACGTATCTCTCGGGGTACCCGTTGATACTTTTCACTTTGGGGTCCACGTAGCACGCGAGCATGGCCAGAAGGGCCCCGAGATGGTGATAGTGTGTCAACTCTACGAGCATGGGTCTGGTGAAGGGCATGTCCGTAGGTCCGATCATGCGATGGCTCTAGGGCGCCGTCGCGTGTTAGCGGCGAGGGGTCGTTTTGGCCCGGGAGAGGACGGCGCTCGGACGGTCGTTATGTTTTTTTTTTGTCCCCCCACCCCACCTCAGCGGGTCCCCTTGACCCCCGCGAGGACAGCTCTAGGGCGCCGCCGCGTGTTAGCGTTGAGTAGTCGCTCGGGGTCGTTTTGACCCGGGAGAAGACGGCGCTCGAGCGGACGGGGACATTATGTACCCCCCATGGGTCCCCATGACCCCCGCGAGGACGGCTCTAGGGTGCCGCCGCGTGTTAGGGGCGAGTAGTCGGCAGGGGCCTTTTTGACCCGCCGAGGACGGCGCTCGGGCGGTCGTTATGTATTTTTTTGTCCCCCCCAACCCCAACCCCGAGTAGCGGCGAGAGGGCAGCGAGGGGCCGTTTTGACCCGGCCCCGGGACAGCTCGAGAGGGGCGCCTCGCGTTCCCGCCGCTCGTCAGACGGATTGGCCGAGAGAGGGACCGAGCGGTCATTGTGACCCGCTCGGGGCAGCGTGAGGGTTAAAAAACTAATGAATTTGTTACACTGATATTTGGAAACACACTCTAGCTGAAACAGTCCTCAGTCCCACATTGAGGTTAATGTCAATTGGGGTTGTTCATACATCACGAGTACACTCTGGGGGATCTTACGACACTGATGTTTGGAAACACACTCTAGCTGAAACAGTCCTCAGTTCCAAATTGAGGTTAATGCCAATTGGGGTTGTTCATACATCACGAGCACACTCTGGGGGATCTTACGAAAGAGTGAAGCTAACAATAAATAGCATTACTCAATTCTTCCATTAAACAAGTTTTAAAATATGTTACAATGAAGTAAAGACATTGTCAGTTACATTATGTTTATTTATTGACAACTGGATACATACAAACCACAGGCTGTCAACTTGTTTCTTCGTTCATTAAACACATGTTCAAATATAAAAAGAACTAAAACATTATTGATTTCAAACCAGGTGTACACATCAAGATAGATACTCGTGCGTGCGATTAAAGTGAGTAATACAAAGGAAACAAATAAACTATTGATATAGATCAACATTGCACACCAGTAAGAGGCGTTTTAAGTTCCAAACGCACGTTAATCATGTCGCCTGGTCCCACGGTTATTAGCTCACAACGAAACTCGCTAGTAAGATCTGATTCTTCTACGTTCGTAATAACCAACTTCTTAGAGACCGGTACACCAATCGTAGTGTTCGACAATGTACTATTCATAGCCTCTTGGTGTATGCGACCTTTGTGATCCGTGACAAACGAGCCTTCACACTTTCCGTCTTTATCTTTACCTTTGTCACTTATACAAGGTTTATGAATCCACTTAATGTGGTCAAATCTCGCGAGCCACGCTGTACCTTCGCATTCAATTTCCGCCCGTTGACCAAGTGTAACGGGTACCGTTACCGTGTTGCTCCGCCAAAACCATCTAATGGGTCTTACTAGATGAGGCACAGGTTCGTTAACAAACAGATAGACTTTCGTATCGGGACCGCTGATCACATGCCCCGCGGGTAAGCCCGTGAGCGCTTGTCCAACCTCCGTCACGCTGTAACGTTTCTTGCAGCCCAGTCGAGAGGGGTTCCGTAGATAGTCTGCGTGTAAGATACTAGGACCGACGAATATGGGTTCTTCTCCCTGTAGAAGAGAAGACAAAAACAATGTATCATGTAACAGGGAAACTGCTTCGGGTCTATTTCTGAAAGTTTATTTGAAATAACAGACATATTACCTGTATATATATACGTTCGTCCAATCTTCGCCCCACCAAACTTCATCCAATAACGTTACTCCGGGCCAGTCTTTCAAGACTTCCGTCGTACCAGTGCACGATAAAGCGCAGGGCTTTCCGTGGAGACAGTGCTTCATCGTCCTCTTTAGGTACACATCTCCCTTGTCAGTGGTATAATTACCCAGAGTCACATTTATTGTATAAGGCCATTCGCTTTCGCATCGGTACATTTGATTTTCGGGTCCGTCCACCTTCAGAATGATCAGAGTGTTCTTCCAAGGGATACCTTTCTGAGCCCCTGGCAGTGCGGTCCATGTAATGGTGTCGTTCGGTTTCAAAGGACAAGACAATACTGCTATGGTGTCACGTTGTAGAGTTACGCTGATCACATTTTCCGAAACACCCGTATCATTTTGAACGATCTCTTTCAGATCGCCTATTAGACACCCCCGTGTCCCCGCTGGCAACAAGAAGCAGAGGATGAGACAGAGTCCGATAGTCTTCATGTTGAAGCTGGTATAACAAAGCGTTGTACTACGGTTCTGTATTTATACCGCCTGGATACATACCACCGCCCTATTAGATGAAACCACCGGACAATTTGCGAGCGTAATCGCTTCGAGTTCCACCCTGTGTCAGAGGTTTTCGATTCAACTGCTCTTGTTCAGAAGCGTTTTGATCCCGGGGTTTTAGTGCGTGTCAGAGGTTTTCGACTCAACTGCTCTTGTTCAGAAGCGTTTTGATCCCGGGGTTTTAGTGCGTGTCAGAGGTTTTAGTGCGTGTCAGGGGTTTTCGACTCAACTGCTCTTGTTCAGAAGCGTTTTGATCCCGGGGTATTAGTGCGTGTCAGAGGTTCAGAGGTTTTCGATTCAACTGCTCTTGTTCAGAAGCGCTTTGATCCCAGGGTTTTCAGATCGTGTCAGTAGTGTTCTTAAAGCTTTTTATAAAAGGCACCGTTAGCACACAGTGGTTTGTGGCAAGTCGAACATATCTCACGTTAGGGAAGCCCGCACTGCTCAAATGCACGAAACGGTAACACGAGTACCTACTTACGAGTGGGATTCAAAAGTCTGTAATATTCAGTTCATTGATCCATGCTACGAAGTGTTACATTGTCCAGTTGTACCCTCTGACAACGCGCATACTCAAGTGCTTGTCATACCGGATTCAGAGTTCGCTCAAACCTATATCGTACCACCGTTCTTTCTTGTGATGGAGGACTCCGGGGACTGGTCGGTGTGGCCTTTACAAGACGAATCGCATGATGATGATGATGATACAACGGTCCTGCATAGGTCTGCATGTTCAGATCAGAATATCGCGCTGGATACACGCGTTAACGGTCCCATGGACACTGACCCTATACCACTGTGTAAAGAAGACATCGAATCGGGTGATGCGCCCGTGATAACGGATCACGCGGATACATGGGAGTATCTGCGTGCCAATGGAGGGGTCGAGCTCCTGGAGTATATAGAGACATTTGAAACCCCGATGTCATCGAACGCAATGTGGCGCACAGAATCTACATACTCGGATGATGCCATACCAGAATACGAGCCACTCCCTAGGTGTATAAATGCGCTGGATTACATACCGTACGCGAAGGATGTGATGTGTACATACTGTAAAGGTCTTGTTTAACGATGAATAAATATATATATATATTGTAAGCAACACGTACATTTGTGTTTATTCAAGTCAGTGACACAATCATGGTGTCGGGGTATCTCTCATTGTCTTTATTTATTCGATCATCCCAAAGTCAATGACACAAAACATGGTATTTAATCGTTTCATTTATTATATATTCAATCATCCCCACTGTGCATACAGTTCAAGTGTCACAAGTCCAACGCATCCAACCGTGCGTATGAGGCCAGCCCACCGTGCACAGGAAGACTCCGTCTGTACGAGTGCAAGTGTCACAAGTAGAATGCATCCCACCGTGTGTATGAGGCCAGGTCGCAGTGTACAGAATTTATTATATATTCAATCATCCCCACTGTGCATACAGTTCAAGTGTCACAAGTCCAACGCATCCAACCGTGCGTATGAGGCCAGCCCACCGTGCACAGGAAGACTCCGTCTGTACGAGTGCAAGTGTCACAAGTAGAATGCATCCCACCGTGTGTATGAGGCCAGGTCGCAGTGTACAGAAAGACCGTCTGTTGAAGATATCCACGAACTCTTCCTGTTGAGACACACCACAGACAGACAGACACACTTAGATTAAACCGTGATACGTTTAATTTACATAGGTTTGTATTACAAATTCACTGACCCATGGGTGTTTCAGTAGCCACTCTCTTTGATAAGTCATAAGGTAATCCGCGATGGCCTCCCCTATCGATCTTGCGCCGATATCCAACCCTCTCTCTCTACGATCCTTCGCCACGAAACAGCTGAATGCGGTTACGCTGATCACTCTGCCCCAGTTCACGATCCCGTCCGAGAATACCTTCTCAGCTACGGCCGTGATTAAAGTTCGGTCTCTCGGATTCGGTGGTAAGGTTTGTAGCATATCTAACAAAGGAAGTGGTAAACATTAGTTTACAACACGTGTGTCGCGTTTAACAAATATCACCGCTGCCACCGTTACTTACCTTGATAGCTACCAGCGTACTTCCTCAATGTATAACGTACCATCCTTCGCATTGTCAGCAACGCTTCGTCAGAGTAGCCAGATCTTGTCACGTTATCAACATAATCGGTTATGGCACACGTAACCAGCCATTTAGTTCGCTCGTATACAACATGTATCCTTTTCCACGGTACAACATGTAACCTTTTCCGTGGAACAACATATAACCATGGTCCCATTTTGTTGTATGCTGTTCACAGGGCTGACCCTCACGCCTCAATTGAGAGCAGGGTTATGTTTCGCTGCCTTAGTATATAATACGTACAGAAGATCACGGTGTGCGTATTGATAGGTGTGTTTACTGCATTTTTGTTATCAGCAAATGACTAACGGTTAACATCTCACAGTATGTGCTGTATATACAGGGTGAATATCACACAGGATGTATATCATAGACAGATACAAGAGAAACACAGGCTAAGTTGTTCACAATGGTTTATTTACTCAAAGCATAATCATTTAGACAACGCTGGTGTATCACAAATGTCATTCTGACAATTTACAGGTTCTTTCTGTGGATAATACACAATTGTCACAAGGACACAAATTTAGTGATGAAAAAAAAACACCTTCATTGACAGTCATTTCAACTGAACAGGTTATTCACACAAGTGCTACTACACTAGTAGACACTGGGTATCTCACAACAATCTCACTTTGCAGATCTTATCCAGAAGCGAACGTTTCATTTCAGCACAGTCGACTCTGTGTCCAGCGGTACGTACACATGCACCACACACGACTCAAAGTGCCAGATCGTGGAGATTGTTGACACCGCCAAGCGCCGCCTTAAGCAATCGCCCGGGGAATGCAACGAATCCTCTCCTGGCACGTTCGTCCCCTAATATACGTTCACGTTCATTTTTCCGGCCCCGAAATTTAGCTTCGAGTAAGGCGCACCCAGGACGTCCGTTGTTGTAGGTATGATACACGTGTTCTCCTAAAAGGGTGTCATCCTCTCTGAAATGCTTAAGGGTCAGCGTACAGGTACGACATCTGTGAGTGTCCACGGTACCATCCACGTAGTCCATGTCAGCGCAATCGCCCAGTGCACCATGCGGCGTGGACACCACAACGCTATCCGTTTCCAACTCGTCAAAATACGAAGGCCTGGTGGAGAAGAATATAAGTCTCTTCTCGGGCACCTCTTTGGTCTTCAGGATCATGACATGCGTCTGGAAACTACTCGCTGCATCCCTACATGCTTGGTAGGCACTGTGTGTATCACTCATAGGACAAGCGCATACGATACAGTACGCGTTCCCAGACAGCGTAACGTACCCATACTCCGCGTCCAAGATGTATTGCGGGAGCGCGAGCAGGCCTCTTTGGAACCTGATCGATCCGTGTAAAACGATCAGCTCGTTTTCACGACCACTGAACTTTCGTTTCAGGTACCTGCATCTTCCTTCACCTTGAAAGATGTGATCGTGCAATCTCGGATCTCCTCTTTTATAGCCAGACAGTACTATGTTACAATCCTCGCATCTGTAATCATCGTATGTATTAGGTATACGTATCATAGATGATGCGAGTAAATCTGAAACCTCGGCACTCGAAGGAACGGGATACGGCTCAATTCGCATATCTCGCATTCTAAAGCCTAGCTTCAACATGACGCGATCCGAAGCCATAGAGCTTTTGATTGTTTCTTTTTTCTTTAACACGATTAACATGCCGTGCTTATATAGGCAGTTAGTACATGATGGATGCTACAGTGCCACCCCCGCGTTCGTAAAGAAAAAACAGCTCATGATGGTTTCCATGACACGAACGAAAACCCCGGGATCAGCGAACGGGCCTTTTACAACCAGGCTCTGAGGTTTCCGTGACACGTACGAAAACCCCGGGATCAGCGAACGGGCCTTTTATAGCGAGGCTCTGAGGTTTCCGTGACACTAACGAAAACCCGGGATCAGCTGAACGGACCTTTACAACGAGGCTCTGAGGTTTCCGTGACACCTAACGAAAACCCCGGATCAGCTGAACGGGCCTTTACAACCAGGCTCTGAGGTTTCCGTGACACGAACGAAAACCCGGATCAGCTGAACGGGCCTTTTATCAACGAGGCTCTGAGGTTTCCGTGACACTGAACGAAACCCCGGATCAGCTGAACGGGCCTTTTACAACCAGGCTCTGAGGTTTCCGTGACACGTACGAAAACCCCGGGATCAGCGAACGGGCCTTTTACAACGAGGCTCTGAGGTTTCCGTGACACGAACGAAAACCCCGGGATCAGCGAACGGGCCTTTTACAACGAGGCTCTGAGGTTTCCGTGACACGTAACGAAAACCCCGGATCAGCTTAACGGGCCTTTACTAACGAGGCTCTGAGGTTTCCGTGACACGAACGAAAACCCGGGATCAGCTGAACGGGCCTTTTACAATGAGGCTCTGAGGTTTCCGTGACACCTAACGAAAACCCCGGATCAGCTGAACGGGCCTTTTACAACCAGGCTCTGAGGTTTCCGTGACACTAACGAAAACCCCGGATCAGCTGAACGGGCCTTTACTAACGAGGCTCTGAGGTTTCCGTGACACGAACGAAAACCCCGGGATCAGCGAACGGGCCTTTTACAACGAGGCTCTGAGGTTTCCGTGACACGAACGAAAACCCCGGATCAGCTTAACGGGCCTTTACTAACGAGGCTCTGAGGTTTCCGTGACACGTAACGAAAACCCGGGATCAGCTGAACGGGCCTTTTACAACCAGGCTCTGAGGTTTCCGTGACACCGAACGAAAACCCCGGATCAGCTGAACGGGCCTTTACAACGAGGCTCTGAGGTTTCCGTGACACGAACGAAAACCCCGGGATCAGCGAACGGGCCTTTTACAACCAGGCTCTGAGGTTTCCGTGACACGAACGAAAACCCCGGGATCAGCGAACGGGCCTTTTACAACCAGGCTCTGAGGTTTCCGTGACACGAACGAAAACCCCGGGATCAGCGAACGGGCCTTTACAACGAGGCTCTGAGGTTTCCGTGACACCTAACGAAAACCCCGGATCAGCTGAACGGGCCTTTTACAACGAGGCTCTGAGGTTTCGTGACACTGAACGAAAACCCCGGATCAGCGTAACGGGCCTTTTACAACCAGGCTCTGAGGTTTCCGTGACACGAACGAAAACCCCGGGATCAGCGAACGGGCCTTTTACAACCAGGCTCTGAGGTTTCCGTGACACGAACGAAAACCCCGGGATGTGGGAGGCTAGGACTGCGCAAAGCAGTGGTGTGTACAGTGGAAATGGACAACTCAAGTGTGAAAGAACGAACTCTGGTTTCACATTGTCATTGCATGGAGAAGGAGTTCGAAGTGAACTTCAGATAAATACAGAATCAACAGATGGCCCTATAACCAGGCAACGTTCCATTTCCTGGAATGCCGGTTTCGACAATCTGGACCGTTTCTCCGTGTCCATAGACGAAGGGGCTGCTGTGTGGTATTCTAGAAAACATTTGTGGTATTCTCAATTGAAATTTCTGGGTAACACACGCACTGTGGTCTTTAGATCCTCTAAAGGCGAACCGAGGCTTTGTCCTCACAGAACAATGGCAGGCGCTTGCTTCGTGATGACCAGTGTCGCAGACGTTGAACTTGGCGCCCTGGGTAACGTAACCGGATTCCATGTACGGCGCTGGCGCCGAAACAACACATACGTTGTCATGGAAGGAGTTGTTATATGTACTAAGGGTGTGCTCGAAGCGACCTATCACGCCGATGTATGGAACAAATATGACCGAGAGTGGATGGAGTTACCATTGAACGGAGCGCATACATGCGCTCCTCGCATGTACAGTATAACCCAATGTTCTGAGTTACCCGAAGGAGGAACGCCTGAAATTGATATGTATCGTGCTGCTACAACACCGGTATACCGTCCATTCCCTACTATGTAATGATCTGTACACTGTATGTACATCAACAATGTTTCATGGGAATGCGCTAACCAGGAATTTATCTTGTGTATTTTAACCACGAATCATGTATCCCTGTATACTCCCCTGATTGCATGTATGATCAGTATAATCACATTACGCTGTTGTTTGGGCTGTGTAATACCTAGTATAATCCCACATGTTTTTCTTGATCTGTGTAACACCTTACCTATACTCCCCTGATTGCATGTATGATCGGTATAATCACATTACGCTGTTGTTTAGGCTGTGTAATACCTAGTATAATCCCACATGTTTTTTCTTGATCTGTGTAACACCTTACCTATACTCCCCTGATTGCATGTATGATCAGTATAATCACATTACGCTGTTGTTTGGGCTGTGTGAAAAAAAAACTTCCCATAATCATTTATAAATATCTTAACAAGATCAATAAAGAATATGTGACAATGTTAACTCTTTGTCTTATTGAGGAAGCACGAGTAAGCGTTTTGAAACCCCTCCGGATCCTTGAACTTAGGGAATAACACAGAGATCCCCTGACTCTAACACAAAACCCCGGCTCACAAAAAAAAAACCTGGACCGGTGAATCAGAGCCTGTTTGTAAAACGCCCGTTCGCTGATCCCGGGTTTTTCGTTCGTGTCATGGAAAACCTCAGAGCCTGTTTGTAAAACGCCCGTTCGCTGATCCCGGGTTTTTCGTTCGTGTCATACGTTCGTTAGGCCTCCTAAGCTCATGACTCTAGCCCGTTCGCTGATCCGGGTTTTCGTTCGTGTCATGGAAAACCTCAGAGCCTGTTTGTAAAACGCCCGTTCGCTGATCCCGGGTTTTTCGTTCGTGTCATACGTTCGTTAGGCCTCCTAAGCTCATGACTCTAGCCCGTTCGCTGATCCCGGGTTTTTCGTTCGTGTCATGGAAAACCTCAGAGCCTGTTTGTAAAACGCCCGTTCGCTGATCCCGGGTTTTTCGTTCGTGTCATACGTTCGTTAGGCCTCCTAAGCTCATGACTATAACACAAAACCCCGGTTCACAAAAAAAAAAAACCTGGACCGGTGAATGATAAATTTGTTAGGCCTTCCTAAGCTCATGACTCTAACACAAAACCCCGGGATCAGCGAATGACAAATTAACAAGGCCTCCTAAGCTCATGACTCTAACACAAAACCCCGGGATCGGTGAATGGTTAAAAACTCCGGATCAGAGTTGCTTCGCGAAACACCTGACTCTGTCGAAAACCCCTGACTCTGTCGAAAATACTCGGGATCAGTGAGCGTGTCACTTTCGTTCTGTGTAAACCTACGTTTCACTTTCCACCGAAAGCGTTGGTCTGTGGTAGGTATATAAGGAGCTCGTCCCGAGCACTTCTACATTGGTTCACCGGTTCCTACACGATACGTACTAGAGGATCCCGCTAAGCCAGCGCTTCACGAAAATGTTTCCAAACGAGGTTCGCGTACTCTGCCTCGCTCTTGTAGTATGCGGAGCGTTCGGTCTACACACGGACCGAGGACCGCTTCACGAAAAGCTGACCGCTATGATGAATCAGTTTTCTCATATCCGATCGATAAACGCTACCTATGTCCGGGTAGATATAGGTGTCTTTTGCGTCTTACGACTAAAGTTGACCGCTCTCGGAGAGTACGGAATTCTCCATACGAGTATCCTTATGATACGCGCTAAATGTGGCATGTACAAGGACCGTTTGACTGAAGCGCTTCCTTGCGTACTCGTGAGAGGCTCGCCTCATACCACATGTCAAGGACCACTGCCTCCGAGTTCAGAGGGGGGACAATGGCTATCGGATGACCCGATCGAAGTACCGTCTCGCTGGACAGGCTCATTCTCGTCAACGCCCCGAATTAATGTGCCATTCCAGGCAACGCTCAATTGTCAAACCTTGGAAGGTTTGACGGTGGCTAGGAGTGTGCAACACAGCGGTGTGTACAATGGAAAGGGATACATTTCGTGTGAAAGAACAAACTCTCTTTTCTATGTGACTTTGGATGGAGATGGAATTGAAGGTAGACTTACGTTAGACGCAGAACTAACAGATGACAAGGGAACGTACAAACGGCGTAACCCGATTTCATGGAATGCCAATTTTGACAATCTGAATCGTTTGTCCGTATCCATAGACGGGGGTACTGCATTGTGGTATTCCAAAGACGATTTGGCAGATTTCAGAATGGATTTTTCGGATCAGGAATACACTCTGGATTTTCGGTCCTATAAAGGCGAACCGAGACTTTGTCCTCACAGTATGATAACCGGTGCGTGCTTTGCCATGGCCGGCGTCACAGACGCTGACCTTGTTACCCTGGGTAATTTAACCGGATTCGTCGTAGATCGCTGGTGGCCCTCCAGGATAAACGTTGACATGAAAGGAATCCTTGTGGGCACTAAGGGTGTGATAGCAGCCTCCTATCACGCAGCCATATCTCACTCAGCTGACCAAGAGTGGCTTGAGTTACCATTGGGTAAAGGCGAATGTATTCCTCGCGTGTACAGTACAACCCAATGTTCCGCCTTACCTAAAGGAGCACCTAAGATTCAGGGGTATCGAAATCTTGAGAAGACACATTACCCGTTCCCAACTGTGGCATGATTTGTACGCTGTGTACATCAGCATGTGTTAATGACAATGTGTGCTAACCATGATATCCTATACGTATACTGACCATGAATCTATAACCTACTACTTGTGTGCTAACCATGAATATATCCTATGTAATACTCTGACCATGAATCTATAACCTACTACTTGTGTGTTAACCATGAATATATCCTATGTAATACGTATACTCTGACCATGAATCTATAACCTACTACTTGTGTGTTAACCATGAATCTATTATGTACTACTCTGAACATGAAGTAAGACCTGTATACTCTTACTATACCCCGTACCCCATAAAAAACAAATGTCAATAAAGAAATGTGTAACATTGTTCAGTCTTTGTGTTATTATGGGAGCACGAACAGGTCTCTTTTAAACCTAATCTGAGTAGTTCGTTTTTCACGATTTGAACTTTCGTTTCAGGTACCTGAATCTTCCCTCACTCGCAAAGCTGCGATTGTGCAATATATGATCTCAATATCCAAACCAGCTATCGGGTAGGGTGTGTCTGAAACCTTAACGCTCAAAAAATGAGGTCATCCGAATAAAGATCTTAAGTGTCTTTTAACACTATACTCAGGATTTGCAAAAACCCGGGATCAGTGAACCGAGTCTCTACTTATTACAACACTTTCGTTTCGTGCTAAACGAACGTTCTCCGGCTCATACGCACCATCCCCGTGATCCGTAGAAACCCGGGATCAGTGAACCGAGTCTCTACTTATTACAACACTTTCGTTTCGTGCTAAACGAACGTTCTCCGGCTCATACGCACCATCCCCGTGATCGGTAGAAACCCGGGATCAGTGAACCGAGTCTCTACTTATTACAACACTTTCGTTTCGTGCTAAACGAACGTTCTCCGGCTCATACGCACCGGCTCATACGCACCATCCCCGTGATCCGTAGAAACCCGGGATCAGTGAACCGAGTCTCTACTTATTACAACACTTTCGTTTCGTGCTAAACGAACGTTCTCCGGCTCATACGCACCGGCTCATACGCACCATCCCCGTGATCCGTAGAAACCCGGGATCAGTGAACCGAGTCTCTACTTATTACAACACTTTCGTTTCGTGCTAAACGAACGTTCGCGAGTAGGATCGCTTTCGTTCTGTGTAAACCCGCGCTTAACTTGGAAGCGTTAGTGGTATAGGAGGTATATAAGGAGCTCGTCCCGAGCACATTAGTTCACCGGTTCCTACACGATACGTACTAGAGGATCCCGCTAAGCCAGCGCTTCACAAAAATGTTTCCAAACGAGGTTCGCGTACTCTGCCTCGCTCTTGTAGTATGCGGAGCTTTCGGTCTACACACAGACCGAGGACCGCTTCACTAAGCGCTGACTGTATTGATGGATCGAAATTCTCATATCCGAGTTTTAAACGCGACATCTCCCAAGCTTACCAGGACCTGCAAAGTCAACGTAGAGGTGTTTGCTCTCGGAGATTACGGAACGGACATGACATTTATCGATCTAAACCTTGGTAATTGTAGCAAGTACAGTCACCGTACATGGACCGACGCGTTTCCTTGCGTACTCACCAGAGACTCGAATCTTACCACATGTCAAGGACCGCAGCCACCGGATGCCGAAGGAGAAACCTGGGAGTTATCTACGGTACATATGAATCCACCGGCTCGCTGGACAGGTTCATTCTCGTCAACACCCCGAGTCGACGCTACTTCTGTGGCATTCGAGAAGACGCTCAACTGTCAAAATCTGGAGGGGTTGACTGTGGCTAGGACTGTACAGCACATCGGTGTGTACAATGGGACCGGAGAAATCTCATGCAAAAGAACATTCTCCTCTTTTTATTTGTCATTGAAGGGACACGGAATTCGAAGTACACTTAGGGTACCCGCGCGACTAACTGATGGCGAGGGAACGCACGAAACCCGTAAAACGGTTTCCTGGAATGCTGGTTTCGATAACCATGACCGTTTATCCGTCTCCATAAACGGAACTGCTGTATGGTATTCTAAAACTCAGTTGTCATCTTATGAAATTAAATTTGCGGGTAAGCAACACCACCAGGTGGACTTTCGTTTCGATAAAGGCGAACCGAGACTTTGTCCTCATGTTACAATAACCGGAGCTTGCTCCGTGATGACCTCTTCTCTCACAAACGCGGAACTTGCCACTCTGGGTAACGTAACCGGATTCGATGTACAATTCTGGTACCCGTTCAACGAAACGTACGTGCTCATGAGGGGAGATGTTCTGGGTACTATGGGTGTGCTCAACGTTGCCTACCAGGCCTCTATTTCTAACAAATCTGACCGAGGGTGGCTTGAGCTACCGTTGGACTCAGTGAGCAGATGTAGCCCTCGCATGTACAGTATAACCCAATGTTTCGCGTTACCTGATGGAGTCCCCGAGACTGGTCCTTATCGTGCTGCCGTAATACCTTTACATTATACATTCCCAGCTATGTAATGATTTACATGTCCACTTATGTAAAGATTTCATTAGTGATGATTTCAGCACCCAACAATGTGAGGTTTTTGTATACCGCATATCTTATACTATAATCATTACGATCTATCCTCTGTAATAGGAGACCTAATGTATTACACTGTACCAATGTCCATAAAAGAATATGTACAATTTCTACACCCAACTATGTGATAGTTTGTATACAGCATGTGGATGTGTGTTATATTCTAACCATGTGTTATCATTTACCGAGGTGAATAAAAGGAATATGTGACAACATGTACGTGTGTACAACTATCGTGTTACGCGATTGTGTGTATGACAATGAATGCAACTCATGTACCAACTATCCTTGAGTGTTTTCGCATGTACTCCTGTTCAATAAAGACCACTTTCATACTCCTCATGTCTGGCTGGGAATACTAAAGACCACTCTTCATGCCCTCATCTCTGGCTGGGTACAACCACCTTTGTGCTCGGGAGTAGCACACATACGTGACAACACTAACCCTGTAAGACCTTCGCGGATTTCACTCGTACCTTAGAAGCCTTAGTGACATGTAACACAACACAGGACAATGTTGAAGTGTTTTTATTATGCATACACAAAAGCGCACATACAATTTTGCTCACAATAATCATTATACATCACATTCAAATATGGCATCACATATGCCATCTCTGGCTATGCGTGTGATCCGGATCAACCGTTTCTATCAACTCTTCTCTTGTAATCTATGAACACGGAGTCCTCCAGTTTCCTTCGGAAGCCCCATTTTAGCGCACACATCACAAGCCTGCACGGTTAGCGCTCGTAGATACGCGCTTACAACAGAGGCTTCGTAAGACGTGTTGGGGCTCGCGTTAGCAGAGTCCTCCTCTGGGGTTGCGTTAGCAGAGTCCTCCTCCGGGGTCTCGTTAGCAGAGTCCTCCTCTGGGGTTGCGTTAGCAGAGTCCTCCTCCGGGGTCTCGTTAGCAGAGTCCTCCTCTGGGGTTGCGTTGCACACTATGCATGGTTGTATCAACAATCCCGTGATATCATACATCTCACGCATCGTGAACCGAGAAGGCATGAGTTCTTCCATCACAGCGATGAGCTCGGACTCTAGACTCACGATTTCTTCATTGGTTTTAGTGCAAGCGTCAATCACTCCGATCACGCAACATACCGAAATGACGTTCCACGTGTTGTAACGTAACGTGTTCGCGTTCAACGCTGTTCGAGTGACGAATCTGAGTGCCACCTTACACGCGTGAGCGTCGGCTTCGTCTAAATTTACAGATGAACACCGCTTGCGCGCGTGTGTCAGTATCAGGTACTTGCATAATAAACTGACCAAGTTGTCGGCCGTTGCAGGAAACACAGCGCCCTTCAATTTACAGAGTATATCGAATTCTACCCTTTGTACACCGCATGCGTCTGGTTCGTTAGACGCGCGCGAACCGTGATCCAACGTGCTATCCGGCCAGGTATTGTGTTTGATGATATCGAGCACGTCGATCTCCGCGTACACAAGGTGCATCTTTAAAGCCAGATGTAGACACGCTACTCGTATGTTGCGGATATCTCCCATGACAGCGATAAGATCTTCACCCAGCGCGATGCGAGCAGAAACGTATCTGTCCATAACACTTACAGCGGGAATGAAAATCGAGTGATACGACACGTCTTTCAGCTGTCTAATTAAAAGAAGTTTAAGGTACCAGCTCACGGAAGCTAGCCTGTACTCCTGGTAGGTCGAAGACATAGTAACATTCGTATCCATGACATCGTACGTGAGCAGTTGATGTCCAAGAGCGCGTTTCAGATCACGGGTATCCATTTCTAGCATACCGAAGTTTAATCTCGGGAATTTATACTTCAACTCTCCAGGTTGTCGGTTCGTTGCGCGCGCACGTCTCTTCTTTCCAGATCTTCGGATCTTTGGCCTTTGGGTACGTTTCAATAGCGTTTCACAGGGATCGATCTTAATGGTCCCCAAGTCCTTTCGTGTGGATCGCAGGGGTTTCCTACTCTTTACGCTCGGTAAGAGCTGCTTACACGGAACATCTGCGCTCGATTCCATCATCTCGTACAATAATCTGATTCATATAAACACTCTGATTAGAATTGTGTTCCTTATGTACACTTTAACCGGTGTTTGTTCACGAAAAAAACAAAACAAAACAGCACCAACTAAATGACACACATACCTTCCCTACGACAGACCCTATAAACGGAATCTACCCTTCACTGATCCCGGGGTTTACAGGTCATGTCAGGGAAACCCAGAGCTCTGATGCAAAGACCCGTTCACTGATCCCGGGGGTTTCAGGCCGTGTCATGGAACATCAGAGCCCTGCTGCAAAGACCCGTTCACCGATCCCGGGGGTTTCAGGCCGTGTCATGGGAACATCAGAGCCCTGCTGCAAAGACCCGTTCACCGATCCCGGGGGTTTCAGGCCGTGTCATGGGAACATCAGAATTCTGCTGCAAAGACCCGTTCACCGATCCCGGGGGTTTCAGGCCGTGTCATGGAACATCAGAGCCCTGCTGCAAAGACCCGTTCACCGATCCCGGGGGTTTCAGGCCGTGTCATGGGAACATCAGAATTCTGCTGCAAAGACCCGTTCACCGATCCCGGGGGGTTTTGCGTTTCAGTGTAGGTAGGGCGCAGCGTTCATGAGTAGATTCGAAATGTCTGAATAAAGCCACAAGTAACCTTTCGCTATCGTATCTGGCTGTATATATGGGACATACATACGCTAAACGCATCAGATGATCTCTACACATCTACAAGGAGCGTGGAAACAATGGCGTACTCGTCGTACCTTGTAATGTTCCTAGTGGTTATGGTCCACACGGTACAGAGTGTGTATATAGATCAAGGTCAATTACACAAAGAACTGTCGGAATTTATCGAGAAACGCTCTTACATACGCAAGATCACTGTCGATTCCCCGTTGAAGATCACCCGCCGTAAATCCTGCAAATGGTTCATGGAGGGATTCGCGCTAAGTGACTACGGTACACACCTGGTCTCCGTGATCATGACGAGCAAAGACTGCGCCAAATACACCAAAGCGTCCTGGAACGAGACTTTCCCGTGTGTCATTACCAAAAGCTCACTTCAGACTACTTGTAAAGGTCCTCTACCGGGAGGTGTGAGCGAGAACGGAGCTTGGACTCTGAGTTCCATCTCGGCTGACCCTCCCGCTCGCTGGACGGGTTCGGTGTCCCAGGAACCCGGTGTGCTTAACAACTCGAGACCCGTACACATGCGAGTTGATTGCGAGAGCCTGGGTGAACTCGCGATCGCAAAGACTGTTCAACGTACCGGAGTGTACACGGGCAACGCGCTAGTTCTTTGTCAAAAGACCCAAGACGCGTTCCATGTAATGGTACGGGGTCCGAATGTGGACCTGTGGCTACGCATCTATGGCTCCCAGAATGAAAATATGGATACCATCGATTCGAGAAACGTGACATGGAAAGCCGGTTTCGATTCCGAAGATCGTCTTTCTGTATCTATGGACGGAAAACGAGCGGTCTCGTTTACTAGAAAACTGTTATCTGAGGACACGATGACTGTAGACGAGACGGTGTACACTCTTAGACTCGGTGACACCAAAGGAGAGCCCAGGTTATGTCCTCTGGGTTCCTTAAGCGGAGCTTGTTCTGTGATGAATTCGATATCTGATATCGAACGCGATACTCTGGGTAACGTTACGGGGTTCAACTTGATCTCATGGTCTATCAGGAATGGGACTGTCACGATGCAAGGGCAACTGACTGGCACAGAAGGAATCGTATCCGGATTGTACACAGCCCCCATTTCGGACATGAATGCACACGGTTGGTGGGAACTACCCTTGGATTCCATGAGCAGTTGCGCCGAACGTTTATACAAGTTCTCTGACTGCTCCAGACGTGTCAGCGAAATACCTGAGCACGGTCCGTACGCGATGGAGAATAGCGTGTATTATTCGTTCATATAATCGTGTTACATTACACATGTGAATGTATCGTTTTCATTAGCTAATCTCCCACCTGTATCTTCGATTTACCCATTTGTATTTGCTAACCATGACAATCGTACCCTTGTGTGTTACACTTCGATGTATTTGCATTAGCTAACCTGTCATCTGTACCTTTGATTTACTCATTTGTATTTGCTAACTATGACAAATGTATCCTCTGTAATACGTAGAAAAAGGGTAATGTATACTCTTACCATTTAACAAGGTCCAATAAAGGAATACGTAACACTAAGATCTTGCTCTTTTATTACACAATACACGAGTACACAGGATAACATGGTGATCATACGTGTTTTTATTGAAGTGATTACAACAATTCATACAAAAGCGGTCAATGGCCAGTACATCAAGGTGGTTACAATAAAGATACAACAACAACAGTAGCTTTCGGTAGCAAGATCTCAGGCTCATATCAATAAACAATGGTACACATGTATTAAGTTTCGGTTACACGAGGATAACATCGCATCACATGCACCCTACTTGAAACATTGAGTGTACGTGTGATTAGGTACAGAAGTACGGTTAGGTACGACTCTGCCAGGAGTACAGCATATCTGGGACCAAGGCTGGGATTCTCCGATGAGCAGAGATATGGAATTTCTGAACGTTGTCAAGACCTTGTAATCGGTTTCGGTGATGTGTGTTCTAAGAGCATCCATGATTCTCTCCGCTAGCTCTGCGTTCGGACCATCGAATCGCTTGATGTAATACATAGCCAGCCAGCTATGTACATCGGTGTGAATTTTATTTCGTTCGAATATGCAGGCTAGTCCGTCGACTATAGCTTCAACTAGAGAGACGTCGTCCATCTGTTCGCCTTTGTAATACTCAGGATGGTGAGGATTAGCCCCGTAATGATGAACGAACCCGATGTCAGCGAAGTCCCTTAGCACGGCTCTAGTGTCACACAGTTCGGACGGAGTCCATTTACGCCCCTCGCTCTTGTCGCTGTCCATGTGCACGGCCATAATTCCGGAGTACGCTAAGGCTTCGGTTCTGCTGGTTTTACTGGAATCGTGCGTAGCGATACTTCTAACGTAGTATCGATCCGCCAGTAGATCTAGAGGCTTCTTCGTGTGATACGTGGCTTGTTCTAAAGCTCGAGCGACAAGAGCTCCTATCATGGTCACGTACATGTTGTGGGACAGGAACGCTTTGTGGTGCTCTCGTATAGGAAGACAGTCCCGTAAAGCATCTTCGCACTTTTCGTCCCAAGCGTCTGTCGCAGCCGCGAAACTCAGCGCGCTGACTAACCTGTGAGTAGCGTATTTCGTCTCAGGTAGTTCGACGACCCAGGGTTTAGGTCCCATTATTTGTTGGATATGAGTAGTCATGGGACTGGGTTTGTACACGTACATGTTACGTTTGGGAATCAACGGACTCGGCTTCTCTCCGATCGAGCAGCCACCCGCGGCTTTCGAGGCCGCCGCTTTCGGTTTGGGTCCAGGATTCGTGTTGTCATGACGAATACCCGCGGTTCGTACTCGCGGGGGGACTTCGCGGTCTCGATTAGGTGTCTCGGTTTTGACTCGGGGACCTACTCGAGGATCACTGTCCTTAGCAGAAGGTCCCGGTTTGTTAGATCTCGAGGCCATTGTGTACCAAGAAACGTTCTCCTCTATATGAACATTACAAAAGTTAATACATTTAGATCAGAGGTCCCCTGGAATCCTATTGTCAAAGATAGTAAGTAAGGTTCGTAGGGTAAGCATGACACTTCCATCACCACGAATTCAAAGGGTTGTAGATATTTTTATTTCATACACAACATGTTTCGGATACACTGAACACACACACGATATGACTTGTGAATGATATACACACTGTGTTACATTGCCAATACCATCATACTATGTGATGTAGAAACATTCATCGCGTATAAGGCACAGAGAACGTATTACATTGCCAATACAATCAAACATACTATGTGATTTACAAACATTCATCGCGTATAAGGCACAGAGAACGTATTACATTGCCAATACAATCAAACATACTATGTGATTTACAAACATTCATCGCGTATAAGGCACAGAGACCGTATGCACATCGTTGTTCAGAGTAGCAAAAAGATAAATTGGAACAGAGTCATGTGTAATACAAGATAGACAAACTGTGACAATCTCTGGGATATTGCACTACTCCTTACATCAACCCTGCTCACATCAAACCTGCTCACGAGACCTAAGGGGTACACAGAACAGTTCGCAACGCGAAAGGAATAATAGCGGTTCATGTAACCAACGTCGGCCATCCTTGCGCACTCGTAGTATCCTTTGTGGTTACATCCTTCATCGACGATGCTCAGATTATCACCGCTTACATTGTAGGAGACACTCTGCGTGTGTATTTTGTAAGGACTGATCACTCCGTTTCTGTGGTCAATGCGATACAGTCCACGCTTCCCCCTGTATGTGTACGTATACCATGTAGTAGCGAGCACGTGGTCTGGATCGTCGGTAGGACATGCCAATATCATCTCTGAACTCAAGCGCTGACGCCGCTCTCGTACGGTTGTGAGAGTCTCGCGATCGAGGCTCTCCGGTGTAGGGTCCATCGTACCAGAAATCAAGTTTAACGTTACCGGGCTCTCCGGTGTAAGCTTCATCGTTGTGACATTTTCGAGGACCGGGCTCTCGGGTTTAGGCTTCATCGTTGTGACATTTTCGAGGACCGGGCTCTCGGGTTTAGGCTTCATCGTTGTGACATTTTCGAGGACCGGGCTCTCGGGTTTAGGCTTCATCGTTGTGACATTTTCGAGGACCGGGCTCTCAGGTTTAGGCTTCATCGTTGTGACATTTTCCTCAGGTTTAGGCTTCATCGTTGTGACATTTTCCTCAGGTTCAGGCTTCATCGTTGTGACATTTTCCTCAGGTTTAGGCTTCATCGTTGTGACATTTTCCTCAGGTTTAGGCTTCATCGTTGTGACATTTTCCTCAGGTTCAGGCTTCATCATTGTGACATTTTCCTCAGGTTTAGGCTTCATCGTTGTGACATTTTCGAGGACCGGGCTCTCAGGTTTAGGCTTCATCGTTGTGACATTTTCCTCAGGTTTAGGCTTCGTTGTGACATTTTCCTCTGGTTCAGGCTTCATCGTTGTGACATTTTCCTCAGGTTTAGGCTTCATCGTTGTGACATTTTCCTCAGGTTTAGGCTTCATCGTTGTGACATTTTCCTCTGGTTCAGGCTTCATCGTTGTGACATTTTCCTCAGGTTTAGGCTTCATCGTTGTGACATTTTCCTCAGGTTCAGGCTTCATCGTTGTGACATTTTCCTCAGGTTCAGGCTTCATCGTTGTGACATTTTCGAGGACCGGGCTCTCAGGTTCAGGCTTCATCGTTGTGACATTTTCCTCAGGTTCAGGCTTCATCGTTGTGACATTTTCCTCAGGTTCAGGCTTCATCGTTGTGACATTTTCGAGGACCGGGCTCTCAGGTTCAGGCTTCATCGTTGTGACATTTTCGAGGACCGGGCTCTCAGGTTCAGGCTTCATCGTTGTGACATTTTCCTCAGGTTTAGGCTTCATCGTTGTGACATTTTCGAGGACCGGGCTCTCAGGTTTAGGCTTCATCGTTGTGACATTTTCCTCAGGTTTAGGCTTCATCGTTGTGACATTTTCGAGGACCGGGCTCTCAGGTTTAGGCTTCATCGTTGTGACATTTTCGAGGACCGGGCTCTCAGGTTTAGGCTTCATCGTTGTGACATTTGGGTTTATTGTTGTGACATTTTCACGGCCGAGGCTCTTGAGTGTAGGGTTCGGCTCACTGGAACTCGAAGCCAATGACATCCGCGCATGTGTGTTCCGAGCGGTGTATAATAGCATCGTGAGAAGTAGATAGCACTTTAGGTTTGAACAATCCATGGTGTTCCAAAGCTCACAAGTTTGTCTTTTTTGAACAAGATTTAATTCATTCCATGTTATAAAGCCACCCGCACGGGTCACGTGTCCGTTAATGAAGAGCATTTGTTTTACAATCCGAAGATCCCGCGCTTATGAAAGCGTACAGCTCTGACAAGAGCGGTTCCTAGGGTTAGTTTTAACCCTAATGATCAACCATATCAATAAAGGACACGTTATCACAGATAAAGCAACCGAGACAGCGCCCATGATCCGCGCACGTATTGTCATATGGTCACATTCATTCATCGAAGCGGGGAGCGCTCTCCCCGAGTTCTCTATCCGCATGAGCTTTTCGATGTACACTTGCGCATCGCTACTCATTCTCAGTATGTCCTGTATCACAGTTTGACCTCGGTTCAGTAACTCAGACGAGAGATCGGCGTCTCTACGAATGGTAGCCAGGTACCCGGGTATCTCTAAATCAGAAAGGGAGTACACTTTAGATAGCGCTCTCGGACTACTTGTCCTTAAAAACATACCGCGATGGGTCTCCGTGGTATCATCAGCGAGGGCTATCGTTCTCAATGTATACGTGTCTCTCTCGGGATGATAGCACAAAGGCCCGAAACAATTGTCCTCGCATACAACTGGACACGAAGCGCTAAACTCCTCGATGTCATCGAGACTGCACGCTGTCACGGTAGCATTCTCGGGAATCAAAGGTTGACACAGACCTCTGTGATCGCACACGGGCGCTCTGTAATCACGGTGTCCGTCGCTCACCATCGCCCTAGACAGCCAGCACGTTCTGTTGTTTTTCGAAGTATCTATAAAGGCCATGTACCAGTGCGATAGCGCCACGGGTTTCCAATGGTCTCTTCTTACGAGCACGGAAAGTTTAGAGGGTCCTTGATGAACGCTGGCCACCGGCACATCGGTGTAGTGTCCCGTGACGAATCCCGGTTCGCAGCCAGTCATATCCGAACTGTACACACCTTGAGCGCAAGAAAGTAAACGCTGGTAGGCTCCTTGGAGAGCAAAAGTGGCAGCGTTCAGTTGCACAGACAATCGAAGCGCTCCGGTTTTCCAGATGTCAAGTGTGTTGATGAGAGTTTTGTTCCAATCCGGACCGAACGCGGGGTTTACCCGAAGATGATCCGAGTCTCTTGTCAAATACGCGTCCAGAGTACTCGTAGCATCTCGGATCCACGTTCTATATCGTTCCATCACATCGATGGTGATCGGCCCCTCGACCGAGTTGGCTCCACTCATTACTTTTGATACGCGTTCGGACGCGCTTCCTTTGGGATTTATTATATGCGTGCCCATGAGCGCTGATAAATCTCCGAATATGGCATTTAATGATTCTGAAGACCTCTTGTATTCAGTCTTAGCCGTTTCAAACGTAGCGCTAGCTTCGCGAAACGTGTCGAGTTTACACAAGTTGTCACATCCCTGGTTAGTTGAGTCGGGTAAACCCCGACATGCTACGTAAGAACAGTCCGGGTAAGAGTTTAATTGTTCATTCAGGTTGTCCTCCACGAGAAACTGATACACGAGGAACGTGTCCTTTTTGTCGACCGTTCGTATTTTCCACATCCCAGGCTGAAGTATAGTTCTGTGATCCGGGCGAGTTGACGCCTCGACAGGTTCTGAATTTGAGACGCTTGAGTTTAAGAGATTCGCATGTACGGTATACCGTAGCGTAATGACAGTACAAAGGCCGAATACAAATGCGCGTGGGTATGCCATACTCGGTTCAGCGCTTGGCTCATTTCAGTTTTCTATATCTGTAGCGATCGTGTGTCCTACACAGGACGCCTTTGTAATCGGAGCACAGTGTCACTGTTAGGCAAATGTTTAGTAATACACCGAGTAAGGTAGCGCATATACATAGAACATACGTGCGTACCACTACACAGGCTGCACGTCTCTCGGACGCTTGGAGAGTCCTCTCGCTCGTTCGTATGAAAGAAGCCGCGCGTGAAAATAAATCGCGCTTTTCCCCAAGCCACTCGATCCTAGATCGCAAGCAACTGTTCGCGTACTGGTACATATCGGGTTGATGGTCACGGTCCCACGCTTGGTCTGCGGTGCAGTACAACGAAAGGAGCCTTTTCGTTGTACGCGCGATGAGCGGTCGCGTTGTTTCCATATACTCTTTCACTTGGGATAGCTGCCAGCCTTCCTCTGTTTGCACATATCCAGATATAGGTTTCGAAACGCGCGTTGGTGCGGATCCGAATTGGAAAGGCGTGAGATTGCACGGGACCTTAACTTTGTACGCACCGTGCTCCACCGCGATCAAAAGTTTCACCAGAGTTTCATTGTTCAGCGTCTCGCGGACAGAAAGCGCGATAGGATACCCTGTACCCCCTATAGGCCAACCATTCTCTGAGTAGTCCGCCAACTCCATGCAAGAACCCAGACTTTTGATACACTCGAACATTTTCGATACGGTGTTCTCAAGTGCTATATCATTGTTACGAAGATACAGCCTACTTCGTGCGCTCCTACTGTTCGTATCCGAGAGCCAAGTCGCGTCTCTTTCCGTAGGCTGAGACTTATTTAACGTAAAGGTACCCGCATCCCGAATGGCCTCTATGTTCAACTGAGTCAGGTTCGGGAGCATTATCGATATTCTACTAGTGCGCACAGCCCCCTTACGATGTACCTCGCACCCGGTGACACCAGCTTCGCTTGCAATTGTGTGTATACCGAAAGACGGTAACCTGAGCGTACGCTGTGTGTCCACCGGAGACTTTGTGTGTATGTAAATTTTACCCCTGTCTTGATCCGCGAACGCGACCAGACCCTTACGATCGAGCTCCACTATTCGGGCTCCGTACGGGATCCTGCCGACCCGCGTAAGCGTTTCTGTAATCGCAAAGTCTCCAGTTGGTAACGGAGCGCCTACATTCATATCTGAGGATAGACCCAATCTTAAATTAGCCATACCAGGGACTGGGTAAAAACTCTTGGCGTGCGGCGTTTCGTCCGTGACGCGCTGAAAAAGATCCCCGCTTCTAGTTTATATACACCGTCTAATCTAACAACAGAATATCCGCCCTCTCCGAAGTTCGAGTTTTGCACGTACCTGTAATGCAGTGTTCTGTACGCAACGGAGGCCGAGTGGATCACCCGAGAGAGCTCTGTGAACGTAGGCGAGCCTCTTGGGTTGCCAAAGGTGTAGTCTAGGTAACCAAGAGAATATCTACACACACCCCACTTGGCCATGTCAGAGATCACGCTTGTGAGCTCTGACATAGAATATAGGTAGATCCTATCCCCCCGGGTGCTAGGATACGAAATTTGGTCAGCGTGTCTATTAAAGAGTCTCACCCCGGTACAGTCGGGTCCCGTGATGTACTCGGATGAAGGTATAGAAACCACGATCCCTGCACGATTATTCGATCTTTTGCACAGTTCCTCAAACACCACCACACCTGTCCTTTCTGGGTACCGTTCATCCCTGGGTACTCTGATAATATAAGGGTCACTCGGGTCTTGTTCGCCTATAGACCACCGTGCAGGTTTCAGTGATTCGCAGTCTTTTGTACTTAGAGGAAATGATGATATCTGGTCCAAGTTAAGAAATGCTCCGTGTAAGGCCACCAGTAACCCGAGCTCTCCCAGCACGTTTTCAGCTCGCGCCCTCTCCCATGCATCCGTGGGAGTGAAACGCTGGAAAGGTATTTTATGCTCAACCCCGTCTTCAGCGTCAGCTGGTTGTAGTCCGTGAGGACAGATCATGATAAGTTCTTTATCCCGACAAGTGATACAGTCCGTAGGGGATATAGGTATATCAGCGCATTCCAGAATGACATCCTGGGGCTCTCGTCGATGTATTTCGCGATTGTGTACGTTGACTATAGGTATCTTCTTCGAACACCTTTCTTCGTCAATGCATCTGTAGTGATGGTACTCCGTATCGTGGGAAACGATACGCATGATATAGTAGCCCCGGACACACCTGGAAGCAATTGTATGTGAGACCCGTACAATTTGCTCAGTTCGAAGACCTGTAACCCCGTTACGCTCCATAGGTCGATGTCCAACACCACCACACTCACGTGTAGGTTCCGATGGGCTGGGATGTCTAATAGCCAATCCAACACGGCGGAGAACTCTTCTTTGTTAGGAATAGTTCGCTTTGCGTGTACGAACCTGAGCTTGACACCGATCTTGACCCCCCACCCCTGAACGATTATCGTGCTTAGAGTGCTCTCGGCGTACTCGGGTATGTATATGTAACTAACGTTGGAGTCTTGAGACAACATCTTTCGCACTGGTATACGCGTGTACACATCATCCGCGGTACGCGGTTGTACGTTTCCCACGTATACGGTAAATTCAACCATCGTAACGTCGCATCTGGTCACATCTAACGGTCTAGTAGGAGACTCTCTCTTGAGACCCGGGGTATGTGCGAAAACCTCTGCTGTCACAAGGCAGAAACGCTCGGTGTGCGGTAGCACCGAACCGTACAGCACCCTGCCCTCACATACGCTTGTGTCCTGGTACGCTTTGGAGCTGACTTGTAATGTCCAATCGTTATTGTCACCCTCTGGTCCCTTGATGACATGAGAAAACGCAGAGTTTACACACGTAGGTGAACATAGTCCATTGAAATTGCTATAATCTATCAGCGATCTGGTGCAGTTGCAATCCGTGTGCAACGTAGGTTTCCAGAGGCAGTTTATGTCAAGAACGCTATACAAGTGTACCATGTCTACAATGTCTTGGTCGAACACGTCCACTTCTACGGATACAGCGTTTATTAGACCGCAACGAAAGCGTGATATTGTCAGCGAGATATCAAACATAATCATGAAGAACCCTCTCGAGTGTCTTTTGCTCCACTGTATACCACTGGTAACGTTAAACCCGTCAGCGGTCCTCATGATCGCTCGGTTCGCTCTAACCACCAACACGTTTCCGTTACCCGTATACCATTTCAATTCCTGTGGTACGTATCTACTTGACGATCCGATCGGAATTGTAACCTTGGCATCTATCACAAGCGTATCCTGATCATGTGTCCACAAGGGGTTACTGTGCATGAACCTAATAGACACTCTAGGTTCTAAGTCGTTTACGATCAAAGGGTTTACCACGGAATTGTAGAATCGCTTACCCTCCTCGTACAGCTTTAACTGATTTAACATGCGATACAAAGCCTCCGCTGAGTGAATTACATCCACCATCGTTTCGAGCTTGAACGCACACGAAGCCACTCGTCCAGCGCTAGTCAGAGACGCGCAGAGTGCGTAAGTGGCACCGATCGCTAGATCGGGTATCCAGTTGACCATGAGCATCTTCAGAGTTTCTTGTAGAGTTTGAGAAAGAGGTGCTGTCAGACCCGATACAATGTATTCGTCCGGGTCTCCGCATATTGTATCATGCCAAGTTGTACCCGGTAGAATCACACTGGTTCCCGGAGGACAACCGGACCGGTGACGAGAGCACATTTCCATGCCCTCATCGTGTTGCTTTACGAAATATCCAGCCGGACATAGGGCTCCGCATCGCCGACCGTGGGTATTGCTATAACGCATAGAAGGGTGTCCTAGAGGACACCGATACATGCATACCTCGTGACCTTCCTTCGTGCACCTGACCAATGTATACGCGGGATCGTAATTATCCGCGCAGTACACTTTATCCGAGCGACAAGAGTTCAGATTAGTAGTTATCCATATATCGTTTCTCGAGCAGCTACTCCACTGTATAGTGAAATACAAGATCCAAGCGATGTTAAAGATAGTCATAATTGACATTTTCTTCTGCTCAACATAGGACCGTTAGGTCAGTTATTTAGCGTAAGTATGATAGACCCCCATGTACATATAAAAAGAGACACAGAGTTCATCAATCAAGTGTAGCTTTATTAGTTTATAATACAGAAGACCCATGTGCATAACAATTCGTTGAAACACACTTTCACATCAACGTTCATTGTAAGACCAGGACATCACGTAGACACGAAACATTTTGGCTTTGTGATGCCCGAGAATATCAGAGCGCTCAACTTGCAGTTTGCGTGCACCCTATTGTGTATAGGACATGGATAGGTTGTAGATTTTTCTGTGGCTTGAACACAATAAAGTCCGGAGCCTGTTTTCCTAATAACCACAGGTACGCCCCATTGAGCCTCGAGCTTTCGAGCTTCGCTTTCAACTCGAGCTCTATCCGGTACATTCTGCAGGGAGAGCTGCGTTGTAACTCGTTCGCGGTCTACGTCTTTCAACACGGATCGGAATCGGGGGCCTAGTGAAGTCACATCGCCCGATATAGGATTGGAGGACAGTCCCACCGAAATACAAGTCGGGCTGTCGAACTCAGGGTCTTCTATGTCATGTCTGTTGAAAGTGTCCACGTACTCAAACACCGAGTCCTGTTTGTAGCAATTGGGCAACCTGACACATTTTCTAGTGGAATAAGGCGCTTTGTCGATCGACGAGCGTCTACCCTTAGAAGCTTCCCCAGACAGTCTAAGGCGTTGAGAACCTAGCGAACACGCACCTCCTTTCAATGTACGAGCCAAATCGCAAAGCCCGCAGGAGCTGTCCGCGGCCGGGTAAGATAGCAGAACGTATTTCATAGAAACGCTTTCCATTTCATTCAATAGGTCTCTGTATACATGTATGCCTTCGAAGCTACACAGTTCGATCGGGAGATACCATAGCATCCGTAAGCTCAGTTTAGCCTTGCTAGAAGATCCCCGTACGTACACCGCAATCTTCCCTATCACCTTTCTTATCTCACGGAGACCGGGTTCGTCATCCAATTCGCTCGGTTTCACCTTTGCAAGTCTCCATAAGGACTCGGTTATCACCAGGATGAGGCTGTTGACCAACGCTTCCGAGACTTTACGCTTGGTAGAAGGTTGCGCGTGGGTAGAGAATTTCCTGCTACAGTTATGGCAACACTTTAGGTCCACATCCAGATTTAATCTGCTCACAGGTCTTCCCGGTAAGAACACTTCATTATAGCACAGAGATTGAGCCGAAGCAGCGCTCGGATACTTTGTACTCAGATGTCCTCTTGAAGTTACAGTGTACCTGTGCACGCTCTTACCCGTATTCGGGTCTACGGGATCTTCCATGAGTAAAACGGGATTGACAGAACCCCACGCGTCGTGCGAAGGCAGGATTCCCAGAGCTCCTCGGTTGCAATGTGTACAGTAATCCAGGATACGATCAAAGGTCAGGTCCCTGCCCGTGTGTACCGTGTACGAGTAAGGAAAGGCCCCGGGTCCATCGGTTAAAGTACCGGGGAGATTATTGAACGCGTTTACAATGCGTAAAATCGAATCAGTTTCATCGCTAGCACACCCAGCCACAGAGGAGCCTCGTTCTTGGAAATTGTAGGTTTGCGGATTCTCGTTCGTATGACCATCATCGTATTTTACATAACGTTCTTGTTCGCTAGTCGAGGGTACAACGTTTGATTCTGGTTCAGATATCGCGTCTTCGGGACTCTGCTGGCTATGACACGATTCATAACCGGCGCACCTCTCGCGTAACACGTACAATGGGTACTCCCATTTGGTGTACTCCATATCTTCGGACTTTGAAACGCGTATCCCGTGGAGCGATTCATGAGCTTCGACACTCACGTCTAAAAGTCCGCGTTCGCGTAACATGACTTCCACGCTAGGCGGTTCCAGTCCTGGGTTATCTCGGTAATGGATACCGAACGCTCTGTTGAACAGCGGATAATGGTGCATGATCTCGTATTTCCTATGCAACATCTCACGTACTGTACAAACGAATAGCGAACACAACCTCGACCCCAGTTGAGTTTCGTCGTCCTCCGAATTACGCGCAAGTTCTCGTATAAGGAAAGCGCTCTTCACCCCCTTGCTCATGCACATGTGTGTAAGCGAGACTTGATCGATCGCTTCCTCGAGACCGGGCGAAGGAACGCGTAAGCGTATGTCCTGTTCTAATATACAGCTTACGCTTGACATTCCGCTCACCGTAAAGTCTTTGAGTGCCTCTATCCATACACCAGTTGAACATTCTAAGTGTCTTGTAATTACGGAACACCACCTCGTGTTACCGGTACTGCAAACAAGTGATGAATCTGTTACATTCCACACGTGCCACTCCTGTTCCTGGGTACCTCTAACCAGGTAACAGAGTCTGGAGTCCGATGATTGTTGATCACTCTCATTGACATCACGTTCTCTCTTAACCCGGTCTCTTGTAACACCAGAGACATGAGGTTTCGCGTTTTCGTCCATCTCATACGCATCACATACTGATTCCAAACCGAAAGCCGAATTTATAAGGGTTCCCTTGGTATACGCCTAATATATTTTGGGCGGGCAACTTGTAAATGTGCGGATTATTATGCGTGTCACAACTTACCCGTACGGGGAAAGACCCGCTTGAAAGAGGCAGGTGTAGATCGAGGAAATGAAAAGGATGTGTGGAAGTATAAACATTGAACAAGTAGAAAACAAAAATGAACATGATACACTCACACATTGATCTCGGGTTCATGTGTATACTTACATCATTGCTCGATGAGAGAAAGTGAGCGAGCGATGTACCCTTGTACCCAGGGTGGAATCTATATATCCTATTTTCGGGATTCCCGCTGATGTTCACAGGTTTCTCCGTGTCTCTAAAAGAAGGGAGTTGTTGCAATTCATCCATAGCGCTCTCGACTCCCAGACGAAGGGTTGTGCACATGTGTTTGTTCTGCGCTTGGATCATCACGTTTATGTCTAAGTGTAAGAGGACGGCGGCTAATAACAATCTCATCATCATACTTTTACCGCGACTGTCTCGGCGCCGAGACACAGCGGTAATGGTTCGCGTACCGCTTGAACAACAGTTTATTCACATGATACAAATGCGCGGCGCCGGATTTACATGATCGTAGCATCTCAGAGCCAGCGGGCCAGTCCCATTTTAGCGAAAGCAACGCGTGCTTATACTTGAAGAGAGCTGCCTCGAACTGATTTTCCGTTACACCCAGGATGACCCCCCTGAAGAGTTCGAGTTGAAAGGGTTCCATCCGCATGCCCTTAATCTCGAAATACTCAAACACCCTGTCTATCATACACCCAAACCGATACATGACAGAACTCGAAGTGTCTTTAACGAAGGTCCCGTGAAGCTGAAGTTCCCGCAATCGTGCTCGAGCGCCTTCTAAGCCGAGTTCTCTTATCAGAGCGGCTTGAGCGAAGCGATCTTTCATAACACGATTGTACTCGGACATCCTCATATTTTCAGAGGTCTCCCGCTCTCTAGAGCTAACATATTTGGAGAGTCTAAACCTAACGCAGTCCACGGTCAGAATCACACGTGAGCGTTTCGAGTTATCGAGTGGATCTCGTACCGATCCGTTTAACAACCAACGGACTTCATCGGGATCCGTGGACAACGCTCTGCTCGAGATGTCTGCATTCCGCCCGGATTCGGACATACTAGTATCTCCGGGTGAACGCATTACGGGGAACGGATCCGTGTGCCTAGCTGAAAGGGACATCGAAAAACTTTCACGTTCCGTGTTACTGGACTTTGTATTACCCGTAAAGGTACACTTCAGATATTGCTGGCTTTTCTCGGGTGTACCCAGAGACAAATGCTCGAGCTCGACTCCTATGGGCGATCGAGACTTAATAAGTTTGAACCGCGCGCTGATGTCAGACGTTCACTTGGACGCATTCAAAGAAGCGAACTGCGAGAAAGACAACAGGCGAGAGATGAAAGCGTTTTGGTTAACTGTAGAAGGACGGTTAGTGTATGTAGATGGCTTGTCTGAGGACTTGAAGTTTCGGAGTATGCGACAACAAAACATCAGTAGAGCGATGAAGACTTCCGAATCTCAGTTTTACTCTAAGATGATACAGGCCTCCAGCTCGGCTCATCGTAACCTGATGTCTATATGCGAACAGGCGGCCTCCTTAAGTCGAGGTCGATTCTATAATCTGTACGCGCGATACCCTCTGCCCATTACTAAATACGAAACCCAAGTAATACAGTCCGAATCGAGTGTCGGTGGCGATGATCAGATGATACACGCTACGGAAATACAAACCGGGTTGGCGTTACTCAAGGCACTAGAGCCCCTTTACGTGGAATATTTTAAATTGCTAAAGGGTGAACCCCGCGATGGTACGCTATATAAAGTGTCTCTGTTGGGAGCCCAGTGGTTAGTCGATCAGGACCGAGCTGAAATTACTTTTTCAGAATACGTTAGACACGATTGGTTTACGCGCATTCGAATTGCGCTCGCGTTCCTTTTCGACCTGTGACAAATACCACGCATTGTACAGAAAACGGATATTAACTTGTCCGCGGAATCACAGTCTCTCGCACTTCGGATACACCGTCAAGGAAGGGGGTTTGTTATATCTTTGTAAACAATGTCACAGGACACTCTCAGGAAAGGAATACGGAGAAAGGTACACGTTTCAGATGAAACGAAGAGAGACCAGGCTCGCATTTGGAGCGCGCAAATACATTCAAAGAATTTCGCTCGTTCTCTCGCCGATGCTAAAGCGGTCATCGGTGCTAAACCGATGGGATGCTACGTGTTTTATCAACACGAACATAGGTATGGGATGCTGTTCAAAAAGTCAAGTACACACATCGTTTCATACGGGATCGCGCCAGATCGAGACTACAGTGTGTATCTGGTGTATAGTGGAACCGAACGTGTTACGCCTTACACAACAATCGACGCTTTTCTGAGATCTTTGGATTGCAGCAAGGAGGATTACGATATGATCAGAAATGTAGAAATGCAAGCCGCTCGTATCCGTACGGGTCATCATTCGAAGCAAATCGCAGGTCAACGCGGGCTCTCACGAGGTGTAAATCAAGAACGGGCTGTTCACCCGAGGGTCCGGGAAGTCCGCGCTTCACACGGTCCACCACCTCGCACTCCAGGAGCCTGCTCTACAGGGAATGGACATGTGAGCGGTCCGGGGATGCGAAACGCTTACGTTTCAGACGAGCCCCGTGTTAACCAGAAGCCCGGGAGTCCGCGCTCTGCAAACAACGGATCCGGGTTGAACACGAGGGATGTCCGCCAGAGAAGCTCGGGCTCGAGCCTCGGAATCAACAGCGAACCAAGCGAACGAGGGTGTGTGACTAAGGTTTCTAGCATGTTACAATCGATGAGACTATCCCAGCTAGAGAAGCCTAGCATGACCCCCAACACGGTTTACCCGTCGGACTACCAGTACGAAGATGACGACGACACGGAGACCGAGTACCCGGATCACGATTATGTGAATGTCGCTCGGATGAGAAAGATAGGGCGTACCTACGAGTACTACCCGGATGACAGCGGGAGCGGTCGGGACCCGAATAATCGTGCCACGGGTGTAAATCACGCTGAGGAAAATGCATATGCCGCATTTTCCGATGTGATTCGTGGAACCCCCGATCGTGCCACGGGTGTACAACACGCTGAAGAAAATGTATACGCCGCATTTTCCGATGTCATTCGTAATTCAGCTGCTACATGCGATTCAAGCATCGAGGATGATTATTCTGTTGTTCGTGATGCTGTGGAAAAGGTTGTATGTGACAATGATTATGAGGAGGTCTACGATGCCATCTACCCGAGGAAATGAGTAGCGTGTAGTTACTGAT
The DNA here is from genome assembly GCA_024633595.2 of Lepomis macrochirus. Taxonomy (NCBI): domain Eukaryota; kingdom Metazoa; phylum Chordata; class Actinopteri; order Centrarchiformes; family Centrarchidae; genus Lepomis; species Lepomis macrochirus. The sequence continues at coordinate 32,078,587 of JALXJV020000019.1, read as the reverse complement.
AATGATATGTTTGTATACGGAACCACGATTACTACGCTTGTACAAGCGTATGTTTTTTTTTGTAGCGCCTCACGTTTCTTCTGTGTAATATGTACTTATGTAGTTCTTTTGTATAATAAAATAAACACATACTATTATGGTGTCATGTTTCCATCTTTATTTGTTACACTCCAACATTGCTATGAAACATACGGTCTAGTCAAAGAGGACTTTACATTTCACAACAAAAAGTTTCATGCTCCTCAACTTTGTACGAAGTGAGGTTTTCATCGCCTCGCAACGCAGCCTGTGTCCTTGGGTAGGTAGAGAGACTTCCCGGGTAGCCACGGAGTTACAGACAACGCAGTGCTGGTCCCCCGCTAACACGATGTACCCGTACGTGGAGTTGATAAGACACTCGGGAAAGGCAACGTGTCCCTTTCTGCATCGTTCCTTTCCCAGTATGACACTCAGCTCAGCTGGGCGATACCTGAACATCTTTGTAATGTACGAACAGCTTATGTCCGATTTGTGTGTATGATACACATGCTCACCTAACAACGTGTCGTTCACCACGAAGTTGCCGATTTCGATGTTGCAACTGGAACATCTATGGGTATCCAGTGTCCCTTCGATGTATTGCATATTGGTTTTATTTCCCAGTAAATCGAAGTTTGGACCAACATAACCGAAAAGGGTACCAGTCCCAGCACGGTCCCAACTGGAAGGACGAGGTGCTATCGGTTTGTATAAGGGGACATTTTCAATAGGTACGTCCAGTGTCAGATGTTTAAGCTGTCCCGTGAGACACTCGATCATGTCCTTGCAAGCTTTAAACGTACTGTGCTCTTGACCCGGTGCGGACGCGCACACGATACAGTATCTGTTTCCTGAGACTGTAACATAACCACCTTCCGAGTGCAACACAAAATCAGGGAAGGCTAGATAGCCCCTCTGGAACCGTAGCAAACCTCGCGTGACGGAGAAGTTCAGCTTCGCGACCCCTGAATTTACCCTTCACATATGCACATTGCCCATCTCCTTTCGCTATGTGCTCGAGTAACCAAGGGTCGCCTCTGTGGTAACCAGAGAGTACGATGTTACAATCGCAGCAGCTGTACGTATCGTATGTGCCGGGTACGGGTATCAAGCGGTCGAGCTCGTGTCCGATCTGAGGAGCCCCGCTCGGCTCGCTATCCACTTTCAGTTGATACGTAGAAACATGTATGATCCTCGGGGCCCCGTCGACTATTTGTACCTCTTGTACAATCTTGGGTGTAGGCACACTTTCTTCGGTTGGATTCTGCATCTCACTCCGCTATCGAGTGTATCGCGCGCACTCGTGTGTCAAGTATGAGCAAGGACCAAGGTAACTTTGAATAACCGGTCTCACTTTCTCTATTTTATATACCCTTAGTGTGACATCGCGTCCATGTAGATAAACGCGTCTCTGTGGAACCGAGCTCCTTTAGGGTTACTGTGGTTACTCACTGAGCATAGACTCTGGTACAAAAAATAATACATTCAAGTCAATTTCACTGGTACATTATGTACACCGACACGCAAACTAAAAGAAAACATTCTACAGAAACACCAGACAGAATCCAGTGAGGTACACTTTATTTGTTATATTACACACAATTACACAGGTTACATTCGGAGCACAGTGTATGTGATGCCAAGTTGCATGACACCGAAACGTTTTCAAAAAACATTTTCGTTGGTCTCGACATCCAAACCAGGTTCATAGATTAAAGTGTTCAAGTGTCTGAGCAGCTTCTGCTGCAGCGATCAATAGTTCCCCGGTGGTGAATTTCAGGTAATGGTCGATGAGGGCAAGCACATCAGAATCTGCGTACATGTCTTCGGAGCGCGATAAACTGGATTCAAACTCACGTGCTTCATAATACGGTCCCAATATCTGGGCAGCTTCGGAAGCAGCGCACAATAGTTCCCCGGTGGTGAATTTCAGGTAATGTTCGATGGTAGCAAGCACTTCAGAATCCGCGTACATGTCTTCGGACTGCAAGGTCGATAGACTCGGTTCGATTTCACTCGCTTCATGCCATCGTCCACATGTCTCATCCGGCGGACTCGGTGTGTACATATGCTTCTGGTGATCCGTACTTAACCCGATTGTTCGGGCGAAATCGTTGCAGCTCAGCCGAACATCGCGTTCCATGGTCCTAGCAACAAGGTTGTGTATCGTTCGATGACCAAAAACGCTATGCTTGTACAAACCCCGTGTTCAACGGTTTATCTGACACAAGTATAATATATATACACACTAGAAATGTGTCTGAGTCCTGTGTATATTAACAGCTTAGCTTATAAATAGATCGTATAATACAGTCCTGCTATCAGACACGTCCGCGAGTTAAAGTATCCAGGCTAACACGTTCGAAATCTCTAACCTAAACGTTTCCCAAGGGCCGAGACCAGACAACGAGATCTCACGCCAACCAACGCATCATGTACAACGGAGATGAAACGGTTGTCAGAGACCCTAGAGTGGAGAGCCTTACCAATATGTGGCTAGGGTACATGCCCGCCGATTTAAACATTACGCTAAAGGACTTTCTAACGTTACCGAAAGACATACAAGTTAAATACGGTCCTGACTTTGCGAGTAAACACGAAGAACTCACGAAGCGTATCCTGTCGGCGTACGCGGATTCCGTGTGTCTCCTAGATACAACGCTCGAAGATGAAACGGACGAAGATGACTTGTACGCGTTAAACGAGGACGAGGAACAGCTTCGATTCTCGGATGAGCACGAGGAGGAACGCCTTTACGCGTTAAACGAGGACGATGAGCGGATATACGTGTTGAATGAGGAGAAAGAAGAGGACGAAGACGGGGAACGCTTGCACGCGTAGAACGAGGAGTACGATCGTGATCTGCGCGTATCAAACGCGGTCCGGGGCGAGCCGAATAACTCGTTGACATACGACGATGTCCGTGTGATGGGCTATCCGGCGAATCAATGTGAGCGAGCTGATTCTTTCTCGCACAGGTCGGATTCGTTCGATCCCTACGCGAGACCTAGACTGCGAGATGAGACCTTTGGGCTCGCTCGCCTTGACATCTCTACGCGAAACGGAATGTGATCTCGGTCCATGTATTAACTATAAAATAAAGATTACCCGTTCGCACATTCACCTTCTTTCCGAGTCTTAAAAATGGAGCTCGGGAGAACCGTACTCCGTGAACCCCGAAATCAACGCTCAGTTAGCGCCCGATTTGCACAGTCTTCGTTTAGACCACGCGAAAGGACCGAACCGCAAAGACCCGTGAGCAAGCAGACACCAAATCATACGCGAGACGGTAAACGTTCTAACAGTCCCGGGTACGCGTACAATACGCCCGCGGTCACCATAGATCATCTCTTGTCAGAGTACAAACACGAACCTAAACAGGAGTCGGAATTAACGGAGACCTCGAGAAACGCGCGACCTAGAAGTCCAGATTACTCGTATTACACGCAAGCCTGCGACTGGGTAATTCCAACCTTTCAACCCAAGCTTGGTGAGCATTGTTGCAACGGAGCCCATTTGAAGAGTCTGCACAAGGACCCTACTCGCACAGCGACTGTTACACAAGGCAAACCCTCGCTTTGAGAAGAACCCGTTACTACGCGAGGCTCTAGGTGCGCGAGTAGAGGGCGTGTCAGCGAGATGGTTGTGTGTATAAACACCCGTGTTAGATTCAGAAACAGCTCCGTGATACCTGATCCTAAAAACGAATTAATGTTCACCATGACCGAGGAACCGCTCAACGAACCACATCTCGATACCAGCAACGCAGCAAACGTGATGATCCCGGACCCGGTTCACGGGACAGGAGATTCGCCAGTTGCAAGCTGTACACCCCAGGGTCACAGCGGTCCGCGTGAACGGGAGGATAATTCGCAAGACCGAGATGTTCACCCTGAAGACAGTGACCCTGAAGACAGTGACCATGAAGACAGTGACCATGAAGACAGTGACCAGGACGAGTCTTGGTCTGACGCACACGACGAAGACCCCGCTCTTATGTATTATACCGAAGACCAAGTGGGGTACCTCAGAGATCAAGGGTTGGAATTTATTCCTGACGATGGGCCGCGCGGAGGGGTTTGGTACAAGAAAGACTCCTGTATGTGTTTACATCGAGCACGAGGGGTCGTGTTCCAAGACTCGGACAGTGACTGAGCGTACGCGTTTCACCACGAAAATCACGGACCATCCGAGTGAATATATTTGTTGCGCAAAGTTTTTGTGATTAACTGTATGCCTATACACAATGAATTGTACCAGTGAAACATGTATTTCACGGGGTTATATGTCTCCTAGTCCCCCAAAAGCCAAGCTTGTTGTATTCATATATGCATATACAATGATATGTACGAATAAAAAACCAATTGTCACATTGCACAGTGTTGTATGTCTTTATTTCTCTCGTAATACAAACATAAGAGAACACATTCTACATGGTGCTAGGAAATCGCTCCGTTTAGTCTCACGGACTCCTCTCTTCGGTGTATCTCTTCTTTGGTGTGACACAACAACAGGACCGCAGAGAGCATGTCGTCTCTCGTGTACTCTCCCTTGACAGACCTCTTACCCCCGGTACACACTACACCGCCTTTAGCGGACTGCGTTATTGTAACCATTGACATCGAGTTTACCCAGAAGCAATTTGCCTTGCTCGGCGTGCATCTTATCCGTCAGCTTCTCGTCCGACAGACATGTCACATCTCTCCTTTCCATAAGAGTCGATGTGATGTCGGTTGCTACGTTAGCGCCCCCTCGCGAGCGTCTGTACATGGACACGTCCATATTAGAGCCCACTCTGTTACTGCACCCGGCTCCTTTACCCGCTCCCATAGCGGACTCTAACTTTCGAGTGAGTTCGGTGGCTTCGGCCAATATAGCCCAACCCAGTGACATGATAGTTTCACAGTAGCACAGCGTCTCCGAGTTGATGCTCGATACCGTGCTGAGGACCATTTCGAGCTTGGTCTTTGCGCTTACGTGTTTTCCTATCATGTACTTGTTGTTCACTTGCGACCACTTGCTGTAGAAAAGGATTTTGAACCCGGAGCGCACCAAAGCCTGTTCGATTAATTTGCGCACGTCGCTGAGGGCATTCACGTACGTGTTCTGCTCGAACACCATCACGATAGGCACGTTCTTCCACATCACCCTGGGCAGCAGAGTCTTCAACAGCCGTACGTGGCTACATAGTAACGCGGCGTAGACCCTGGATACGTGGTCCAGATCTCGTATTTCCAGTTCCTCCAGAGCCATGATCTGACGGAACAAACAGAGAATATAAAAGGTTAAAGATGTAAACCGTACAGCTTAATTCAATTGTCTCCAACGTAACCGCTACCCTGGCTAAGCGCGTGCTTAGATACAGAATCCAACACCATGTTTTGTCACGCTTGCAACTCGGCTCGAGACCTAATTAGAAACTTGATGAGCACCCCCTGGGAGTCCCTGATCGCGAACTACGAATTTATGATAGTGTTCGCTTCGTTTCACAGGAATGTGACATTTTACTCTAACATGCATCCGGGACAGCTCAAACATCTATACAGTCAACTCGTCTCGTTCTCGCCCGCACGGATACTGGTATTGCACACGCTCATGTCCGCGTATCGGAAGCGTGAGCCGGCGCGTTCCGATACGCGGACCGGTGAGCTGGATGTACCCCGCGAGCTGTCTAAAGCTATAACGCTCGCTGTGGGGAACCAAGTGCCAGAGCAATTCATACATAAATGTATCGCGCTGTGCAAATGGAAGGGCTACGAGGAGATGATACTGGGAGCGTTCGCCTCCGCGGAGAGTATACGCAGCGGGGCTCTTAAGTACATGTCCGTAGTGAAAGAAAGCGTGCGCGACCGCGGATCTGCCCATACTATTATATCGTTAGCTGTCACTGGGTGGTTAGCGAAGCTATCGGGGTTCGAGTGCGGATGCGGGACCTGGGCTCAAGCGATCGACCTAATCTCGTGCTTCGTACCTGACACGGAAACCACTCTCACCATTCAGGATCTATCTCGGATAAGCGCGTACATATGCACTCTGCTAGATCTGGAAGTCATTCCTCAGAATACAGAGTCTTGCGACTCTTCGAGCAATCTCGATTTCAGTTACATATTCGGAGACCTGCTCGTCTCGGGTCTACACACGGATCAAGACATCCCAACTCACCACTAGTTTTCCACACGCCAGTTCCAGCGCGCAGCACACTCCGGCGCACGACCGGGAGCCTCCTCCGAACGTGGGATCCAAGCACAGATAGACCCGGATCACATCTCCTCGTGTCAGAGATTCAATAGGTACACTGTTATTGGACAGAAACTTGTTTATAATCCAGGGCTCGAAAGGAACCGTTTCATCCGTCTTGGTGTCAGAGTACGAGGTGCTACTGCTGCCCGTGACTTCGCTCTCGAACCCCTTCGGCGTGACCATATTCATCAGCTCCTTTAAGTGGTTGTCTACAGTTATATGCTGAGGGCAGTATATTCCGAGACAAAAGCACGTGAGCCCCGGCTCTCGTTCGTGGTATCTACACTTGAAACTTTGAGAGACTACGTGGTAAGCCGGCTCTCCGTCAAGTCCACGGATATCGGCGACCTTGTTCAGCCACGGGGTGTTGTTCACGTGACTCGTGATGTGCACTTGCTTCCGTCCCCTGAACGCGATGTTCGGCAATACCGCCAGTAGGACCTTGGAGTTGACGAACCCGACCTCGTCTACCAAAATCAGATCGGCGCTCTGTCCTCTGCTGGCCTGTTAAGAAATACGAGAAGATGCACATGTTACATTCATTGTCCGGGGGCCGTGTAACAAGAACACACAGACACTGGCAGATTTGCACTCAATGTGGAAAAGTATACCAGTTGGAAAGAGAAGGAAGAAAGTGAAGAGAAATAATAACGCGGGGCTCGCGCGCGGGGTCGGCCCCGATAAGGATGAATCACTGCCACATCGAGTTAATAGACGATCCGCAGTGGGTCAGTTACTGCGTGGATTCGGAATGCTCTTTCAGAGATCACGGAAACGGATATGTCTGCAGGACGCACTGCAGTAAACACATATGCTCGGGGATCGGTTGTTCCTTGCTACGAACCATGATCACCCGCGTACCAGACACCGTTTCTTCAGAAACATCGTGCCCCGTTGCGGCATTGTGCGCATTTCGCAAACCGGAGCTTGAGTTCAGAGGACCGTACCATAACCCGGCTACGGGAAACGTTCTCGACCTCGGTTACGGTAGCGTATACGAAGCGGGAGCACGCGCGCACGAAGCCGAAGAGACCGGAGATTATAGAATCCTAAAAGGCTGCACATCAGTTATAATCGCACTGCTGTCAACGATGCTGAGCGAGAAGTTCATACGTAGCTATCGAACGCTCGAATCGGCCCAAGGTGCGAATACGCTATCCGGAGCAGAGGGTCGGCTCGGGTGGACTCACGTTGTGTTTGAGCTCGCGCAGAGAATAGAGTTCACCGAACGCCCGCGACTGCAGTGCTCGGAGGATAAGTCCTGGGTGGTCAAGGATGCAGTGGCGCGGAGTACGGTCGCTATCGCCACGCTGCTCGCCTCGGATAACGAAAAGATCAAACGGTTCATGAAGAAACTCGCGTCTAAGTACAACGATCTACACGCCAGACGAGCTGACTTTTATACCATGGTCATCATGCTGACCCTGTGTTTCTTTCCCTATTTAAAACACAGCGTGCTGAACGATATGTTCAACAACAGGATATTAGTGCTCATGTGTTTTGACAAGACACGCACGAGACACAATCAGTGGTCTACTCTCTCCACGCATATCCATCTGCACGTGAACCAGCCCGAGTTTATAAAACGTGTTCTTCAAAGCGGCGAACACCGGGGTCTATTGCCGCCTGTAGTCATGTCTACGCTGGACGAGTACATGAGTCATGCTGTCTACGAGGAGATCCCGGCGACGCAGACCGAGGGTGAAACTACTCCAGAAACATGCGAGCTTCCCTCGGAGTCTCACGCTCGAAAGCGCGCGGGTAAACGAACATCTCGGAGATACGCGCGCAGGAAAAGTAACGCGAGCACTCGAGCAGAGACCGCTCGCGACATCGTTACACAGCGTAGAAGGAGCACCCCTTGTCACACCGGGTGTTTTGAGAGCCACGAAGGGACAATGTTGGATGCCAAGGTTATGCGCATGGAGTCGGATGAACTGAATGTCTGAATGTTATTCTGGAGTAACTGTGTATCTGGCACGTATATTTGATGTAACGCATATATCACGTTTGTGATAAATGAGTTTAGGTGCTGCTGTTGGAATGGTCGTTATCCGTAAAAAGCGGTGAACGATCAAAAATTAGCTAATCCGACTTAACACGAGGGACTTCCATTCTTTCTATATGTATGAGGCTATTGCGCCTTTCACACCAAAAGAAAAGTGAGTTTATGACTTTATTTGACAATCGCAAATGTGACATTCTGTACAAGAAAGGAGACGCAGTCAAGCTTTACTTTATATACAATCGGACCTTTATTTGATGTTACTCGTATATCATGCTTGTACCCAATAAACATACATTAAACCACATGATCCTGTTTCGCACTTTATTTCAACAATGACAAAGTTGTAACACAACAAAGAGAAATATTCCGATTGGTCTTGAGGTTCACAATTGTACATCTGAAAATCGCTGCTGGTGCTGACTCCGTGTAGCGGTTTGCGACTTCATACCCTTCGTCTTCTGCTTCTTTCGAGTACACAGGGGCTTTGTCCAGTTCACAGAGCCCCGATGAGTCCGTTCGTGATCTTTCTTCTTTCTCTTTTCCGAACCGCGTTTCCCTTGAGACAGCTCTCTTCGAGCCACGTAGTCCATCAACACCTTTTCAGCGTCTGCGGCGGAACGCTTGCTACGGTCCGCGTTCAGTCGCGTGAGAGACTCTCGTTTCCACCGCAGGTTGCTTATGCTGGTTATCGGAGTGTTACCGAATTGAATCAGCGCGTCGTACGAGTGCTCGGGTCCGGCAGCGAGTACTCTATCCGCGAAATCTTTCCTGAACGCTATCCCGCAGTGCAAGCAGTTCCAGAATTTGTGAGAAGGGCATGCGGGCCGAACACGAGAGTTCTCGTTCTCTGGCGCCAGCGTCCGTTGATCCCGAAGTTCGGGACAACCTAAAACCCACGGAATCGTGGTCGAACACGTGATGCCATCACGGCGCATGTCCTCGGGCGAGTCTCCCATTCGTACGTATCCATGACTTAACCCGCGCAGTGTACAATACGCTGTAATGTGGGCGAATAACCATATGAGCGAAGCCGCCTTTATATTATAGCCGGTAGGCTGCACGGTTTTCCTTAGCTGCACCTGTAGACTCTCGTCCAAGGGCACCGCGATCATAGAGATTCTGTTACACGTTACGATGTTCTTAGTCAGACCTGACGCCACCTCTATGGGGAACCCGCACGCGATCAGGTGTTTGAATAGCACGATTCTTTCTGCGATATGGTTATACCTACGCGTGTATCTACGCACGGGGCCTACGCTCGCCATGCACATGTACGAGAGCAGTTTATCGTTCGTCCCCGTCGAAGCCGTGGATCTCAGGTGCGATTTGAGTTCTTCGAGTCTGGAATAACTTGTAACGATATCTCCACTTAGCTCCGGATAGGGTTCCGAAAGACACCGGGCTCTCTCGCGGCTTCTGTTTAGGGAACCGTAATATTGATACAGGCACCGTAAAGGATACGTGCTTAGGTACCTGGGAGCTTCAATTTCGTTCAACGTACGACTGTACAGTTTGAACCGCTGAAATAATTCTTTAGCCAACGTGTTTTGTTTTACGATTTCATCGCGTCTCTTCAGCGACTCTAACTGATCCAGGAATGCCACGACCTGCGAGCCTTCGCGAGCGGAGCGCTGTCTCGTACTCCGACATGAACATGTTCGCGCACGGTCCGAGTCGCACCATTTCTCCGGTCTCGTACGTCGTCGCGTGAGAGCGATCTTGTGTGCTCAAGCGCTCGGCTGAATCGTCGGTTAGAGAGGGGAACAGTTCGTGTCTAAGAGTGTAATGGTAACAGGACATTTCGCGTTTCGTTTCTGTCCACGTGTCCATCGTGATGTCCGTTTCGAAATAGCACTCGGGACATTCTTTGCTGTCTATAGCCAGCCGGGGAATCATCGGATACCGGAGCATGAGAGAGAAAAAGTCTTGTAGCGTATCTAACGCGCGCATGGACTCCTCGGAGGGGCACGCGAAGAAGTCCCTGTTCAGCTTCGCCTGCACTTCCATCACTTCGGATAGCGTAAGCGGTTGACTCGGGTTTCGAGCTATCGCGTCTGCGAGCTCTACGCCTCGTGCAGTGAGCCACACCGTGTATTCGTTTATGACGGCTTCGTCGGGTTCCAGAGGTGAGTTATTGTGCAGACTCGGCATTTCGAACGAGTCCACAAATGCCCGTAACTGCGGCTTTATGGTCCCGAGGAGCCTCGCCTCGCATGCCATATCGTACAATTCCAGTACCGTTACGCTTCTCGGTCCCCGTTGGTCATCGTGTTCGACTTCGAAGCGCCTCAGCGCTACCGAGCTGCCATGTCCGCTATCTCTTTGTGACCCAGCCATTCTGCGAGACAGACCAGGAGTCCTATCCATCTCGGGTCCTTGGAACACGCGGGGTGCTTAACATCGTCTCTCTGAGTAGCCCAGGGGCACAGCTTTGTGAGCTGTGAAAAGGCGGCCGATCCGGACTCGTGTAAAAATCTGTGAGGTATTCCGTACCGAGTCCCGATCGCGATCCCCGGTGCGGCACGCCGAGTGCACAACTCTTCCTGTACGCGATCGGGCAGACGTTTGAACCTATAACCGAGCGGCCGTGTCACCGTGTTAGTTACTACGATACACTCGCTTATTTTGTGAGCGAGAGCGAGCATCTCCGGTCTGTCCCCATCTACCACGATCGCGATCTTTAAGTCACTCGGGAACGCGTTAGGTGATATTTTGTCAGCTATAGCCAGCGTACCTAGCGCCAGGGAGAGGACTCTAATAGCCACCGGGTCCGTTGAGCAATGGTTGAAAGTCGGTCTGAGACCGCATCCGTACAGCAACACTGTGGCCACGTCGTATATCAGCGAGCGGAACCTGTGCGGTCTGTAATACTTGACAAACCTTCCGTCGTCTTGTATCACAGCTTTATCTACGAAGCTATCATTATAGACAGTTTCGAAAAACACATGTCCTCCCGTACCCGGAGACTCGGGAGTGAATTCGATTTCTAAACGTGAATTGAGAATCAAGAAACACGAACGAGCCCTTTCTCTCCATTCGCAATTTACTGACACTGTCACATCTCCATCACCTCGGGCTGCGTGTTCTTCTTCTTCTGATAAGTCTACTACCTCTTTGTTCACATGTTCTGCGATCGTCTGTCTCTTGAACGATTTTTTGTAGTCCACGTTGTCCCAAAACCTCACTTTTCTCGGTATCAATTTGCCATCCGAACACCTCGACCAATCTTGACCGGAATGGCCTATGTACCACGGGTACCCTCCGGGTTCTCTCGCGGGCGCCACGGTGTAATCGATTCTCCCGGACTCCCAGCGGAATTTCAGTTCTGAGATCTTAGAACAAAACGCTCCCGGGTCTCGCTTGGACCAAGGTAAAGGTCTCTTCCACGTTTCAGGGCCTCTGATGCCTTTAGGTATGCCGTTCATCTTACAAAAATCACTCAGTGAACGCTCCCAGCGAACGTACACTACCGCACAGTCACAATCCTCGCGCTGGGACTGATTATCCACGGGGTTTCTAACGACAGCGTGCACACCGGCTTCTCCTCGCATCGCGGATACTTTCAAGGTACCCGGGTTTGCGTGTAACACCAGGTTACCGTCCGAATGTACACGAATGATCCCGTGTGCCGCGGACAGTAGCGCGGTCACGTCTTCTCTGTTTTCACATTCGCGTTTACTAGATACCAGGTACCCCGTGCTGCTCGTGTGTAACACGTCTAAGCCGTCCGGTAAAGCGTGGGTCCACGATTCCGTGACAGAGTCGGCCTCGGTCGTGTACACCGTGACCGCTCGCGATCGAAACGGTCCGGTCGCACCCGCTAACCAGGCTATCGCGCACTGTACGTAATTGTACACACCCGCTCGCATGCATTTGATCTCCAAGTCTTCGTGAACCTCACCGGATAACATTCGACGCGCTAGCGCCGCGATAAACTCTGACGCCGAACACACCTCGCTGTGATACAGTACGTCGTCCGCGCTCAGGATTCTGTCCTTCGAACCACGCGTAGAGTCGCCAGAGCACGTTTCGTCGCGCACGGGACACGCGTACCAGTCCCCGGGCCCGCGATTACTATCAGGTTGCTCATGGGGACCAGCGCTTGTCGACTGAACGCGCCGAGTCCTTTGTTGGTAACCTTGCACGTGCCGCGAGTCCACATCCGTTCCGTAGGAGACGCCAGCACGCGCGAGCTCAACGACTCGAACCCTCTCCATTCCGTGGGATCTCGAACTCGTGCGGAGGTACAATCTATACGCACTGGCCCCAGGGATTTCTCGTTCTCGTCCCATCGCGGACCTGGGGAAAACGCTGCTGGAGGGGGAGCGCATAGCCATTTCACACTGGCCAAACTCGAAGTCCTAGCCCCCATGAACATTACACTCTCGGACACGGGGTAGTCCAATTCCCAATCTCTATACCGAACCCTTTCGCTGGGAGCCTTTCGAAATGTCCATCGGGTATTGATCGCCTCGTGCCACAGTCCCGCGTGTATACCGTACCCCTCTAAAGGGTCCCGTGGACCGCTGCGCATAAACATCTCTTCGAGAACCGTAGCTTTCGCTCTACATTTCACACGGTCCCGCTCACGTATGGCGTCAGGGTCCGGCCACTGAGGATCTTCTTCCTTCAGAACATTGGTCCTGTACTTGGAACCGCTCTCTACCACGATCGCCACAGATTCGAGTTTTTGCACCAACGGTCCTCGGGTCCTGAGATGAAACAACGGAGATTCGGAAGCGAACGCTACGGTATAACCGTCGATCACCGTGGTCCCCGGGTAACGATTTACTTCGATGGATTTACTCGCCAATCGCAAAAAGGTCCAATCTCCGATACTGGTCTTGACCTTTCTGGGAAATCTTTTCACGCGTTCGAATACGAACACGGGACCGAGCGTTTTAGAATAAGCTTGCAACAAAAGGTCCTCTTCGTCTCCACGCGGCAAAAGTTCGCACGCTTCCCACAGTTCGGATGCTTGCAGAGGATTCGGATGGCAGCACCTGGCCAGCAGCGGTGCCAACTTGGGCTCTTGTGCGCATAAAAACGCTCCGATCGCATTAAGCCTCTTCCGTTGAGAAGAAAACGGTGCGTCTGTGCCTCTCGTCCACACCGAGGCCCCTCTGTGTCTAGTCAGGGTGATCAACTTGTACGAAGGAAAGCTGTGAACTCTGCAGCTTTCCGCGAGATGGCTGAGGATAGCGTACACGGGCGAAAAACGTCCTCTCCCGTACAAGCGGAACTCGTAATCCAACATCACGTCTCCCACGTTCATGTCCGGAACGCACGGATGTATAGCTCTGTAGAACCGAGTCAGACATGAGCTTACATCGAAATTTCTTTCCACTCCTCGAGTGACACAGACCCTCGCTCCGTGTCCCAATAACACGGCCTCGTCTAGGCACGCTTCGTACACGGAACCGCACTCGCCCCTAGGTCTGTCCGCTCTCGCGAGCGAAAATCGCTTCGGACAGGGATGTGGTGTCAGATTGAGGTTGTATTCGGATAGAGGATAAGAGAGCATTTCATCCTCGGTCTCGTCTATCGCTGTCTCTTTCGCCACCTCGATCTTGGGAAAAAACTCTCCGTCGCCTATAGTACTGGCTTGCGCTCGCAACGGTTTACTTTTATGGGACCCCAGCCACGGTCTCGCGTAGAAAGGATCCTTACAGGCCGGGTTTTCGATATCTGGACAGTCGACCGAAACGCTGTACAGGCACTGTTGATACTTTCTCCGAGACGCTTTAAAAAGCCGTAACAGTTTAGGCTCCGCGTAACCTTTAGCGTGTTCGCTTCGAATAGCTTGTTCTATCCGGGACATCTCCGCATCGGGTTCTTCGTCTCGCGTATCGACTCGCAACCGCTCTCGCGCAAGTTCGTCTTTACACGAATAATTTAGTTCGAAGAAACAATCGCTGCACTCGAGCAGCGGGCCGGGGATCGGATTGTTTCCCGGCGTGATTACGCACAAATCGTCCGTGAGCTGAGTATAACTCCCAAAGATGCAGGGTCCGGGGATGATTCCGTCTGTGTTTGGTATTTTTAACACGGCTCTGCTGGATCCGTGTTTCGAATGAAAAATTCCGCAAGCCCTTAAAAGTTTCAGGTTGACCAGCCCTAAAGTACGGAGTCCCACCGTGGCCCATCTGAAACTCGACTCAGAACCTCCTCCGGTCCCGAATAATACAGTGTGTCCCACACCGTACCCCGAGTGTCTGCTCGAGCGGATCGCTCGATGTATGCTCGCCAATAGAGCTTCTTCTTCAACATCATCGGTTTCGGTGTTTGGGTCATTGCATTCAGTTTGATAAGCGTATGTAGAATCGATTTCTTTTTCTTGTTCTTCTTCCTCATCTTCCACATCCTCCCACTCGTCCTCAGAGCTCGATAGGTTATCCCCTCCAGTATCACACATTACCCGTTCTCTGATTCTTGAAATTTCATCCTCCAATTCCTCAGACATGACCTTGTCCGTGTCCGTGTGTACTTTAGGATTCGCGGACACGATCAGTCTGAGTTCCGATAGAGCCCAATGCGATCTCACCGTAAACCTCCAACGGCTTTTGTCGCAGGTGGCAAACGATTGTCCTAAGCATAGGTATGATAACAAAAACACTTGCGCTTCCCTCAGACTCAGTTCCTGTGTTAGAGATAAATGAACCGGCTTGCTATCCGATTCTCCGAGCACGAGTTCACAGAATGTTTCGTACGCGTACATGATAGCGACACACGCGGGAAAGCGAATCGTGTCCGGTGCTAGTACAGTCATGGAGCCCGGAATCAAGCACACCGCTTGATTGAATATGTAGCGTTCAGATTTAAAGTTTATTGGTAGTACCGCGCTATAGTCTGCAGTTTTTACCACGTTCAAATTAGCCTCTCCGTTATGCGTAAACCCCACTCGTGGAATCCCGCAGTCTGTAGACACCACTAGTTCGGGAACGCCCGAGACTTCGGATTGCACTTTCAGTTGCGAGTACTGACACGGAAACCATTCTGTTACACATCCGCTCGGATGAGGTCGGCGAGTTTCCTTGCGCGCAGGATCGTACATTAAGCGCGTGTTCCCTTTAGGTATTATCACCACCGCATCTCTCAAAATGTGCCTGGTCACTATCACTTTGTCAGTTTCTGCCAGTACGGAGAACCCCGAAGGAAGCACAGTCATGTCTCTCAGACACATCAACCCTTCGCGATCGGACGGTCTTTTGCTCATCGTTAAACATTCCGGAGCTCGCTGACAAACCGCAGGGAGCTTAAGATCGTTTTTCGTCTTTAAGGGCTCCATATACCTGAGATCAATTTTTCTCGAGCTCACGCCTGGTAAAATACACTTTAGTTTGAATTCAGTCCCCAGGGCTCGGTTGCCTAGAACGAGAGCGCATAACGTACGAACAATATCTTCTCTGCAGCATTCGTCGAATATTAGACAAATCTCCGTCTTCCAAGATGTCACCAGTGTATAAAGGCATATCCCGTCACACGTGTAGATGATCCCATCTTCTACCTTCAACCCCCGAATGTCGCGATCCATAACTCTGTAGCACATAGTCCACTGGGACAGCACGTCCGCGAACGGTTCGTCCGTATATGACAGTATCAGCGAAGGTAGGGCTCCGGGTCCGTGAGTTGTAAAGGTCACATCGGAGAATACACACGAGTCATTTGTAGCGTCCAGTTCCGTACTATCCGATTGAATTATAGGTTTAGGAGGATCCGGATCGGAGAAGTATTCGATCTGAATCACCCGCCCGCATTTGTCTATTGCGACAATGGCCCCGTTGCCGCTTTGTAATTTGTACACTTGGTCAGATATAGTCAATGTCAAAGAGTCGGTGTGTTCGGTTAGCGCATTTTGATATACGCTCCTGCACCGTGCCACAAACCTAGAAACCCATTCAGGGTCTAGTTCAGCGTACACTTCTCCCGAACTACGAAATATGTAGGAGATTTCGTTTTCAGCCAGCTGACTTTTGCCCAGTTTTAAACACGTGTAGATGTAGTACATGTACTTATCACACATGCGAACCAGTGACCCGGGGTCGCGTGTATACGAAGAACCCAAACTCCGGTCATGGAGAGCTAGAAGCCCGTGTCCCTGTGGAAGGGTACGCGAGATGAGCTGAGCGCTCATCCTCTGTCCCTGGGAGACGCGCTAAAGAATGCTGTGCGGGCTGTATTCTCAAAGTACGAGAATCGAATGAACGAGCATTACGAGACTATGTCTTTCTGCAACCAAGGCTCGGGAGTAGCGGACCATATGGAGACCGCTAGTATGAGCTCTGCGAGTTCCGATGCGGCGCGTAACTCGCGAGCTGGCGCGAGAGTTGTGCGCTTCGAAAATAGCGACAGTGAAGAGAGTATGTCGTTAGGCGCGGACCACTTGGACAGCGGACCGGAGTCCGGAGAGGACGAAGACGGTCACACGCGATATTGGAAAGTTAAGTGGACATCTGAAAGGGACACTGCGCCCCCGGAGAAATCACACGGTAACCGGCGCTCGAAATCCAGCCAACGAAGATGTCTGAGATGCGAGGCCTACGACGCTCACTGTAAATCCGCTGCTGAAAATTACAAACGAACTCTCACCAACTACACCAAGACCGTGTCAGAGCTTATGATAGGCTTTAAGAAGGTATTAGAGAGGTACCCTGAGCTCAGGGTCGATTCCAGCGATGAACATCTTCATTATATGGTACAATCCGCACTCGGTCGCAATAATCTGGTTCAGGAAATGGTTCGTTTGTCTGCGAAGAGACAAGCCCGCGACACGATACCTCCTGACTCGCAAGAGACCGCGTGTGAAACAGATCGATCTGTCATTACCATGCAGGAAGCTCTGAATACATGTTACAGCGACGGCGAAGCTCTCCGAATGTGTCTTAAGCGTTACACGGATCTATATGTTAGATACATTCAGGTCTGGCGAGAGATGTGCTCCAAGGTTTCTGGGGATATTACGGTAATGGAATTTGTGAACATGACCAACGATAGACCGGGTGTGAGTCACGGAGAGCCTTGGTCCGAAGCGATAGGTTATCTTGCGCGTATTACAGATAAAGTAGGTTCTATTACACCTAGAACCGTAAGCGAGGCTTGCGTTCGCGCTTTAGAATCCATAAGCAAGCATCTTTCGTACGCGTCTACGGATTTCGCTAAACGTAAAATGTTTATACAGGCCTGCGTGGATCAAGTGCGCGATCACCTGGATTCAAACGCGAGAGAGTGGAGTTGGGATTCACACATGAATGACGTGTACCTAGATGTTCGCTGCGATCTGACAATACTGGACACCTTGGTCGGTCTCGGGGAAATATCGGTTAAAACGCTGTTACAGGAAAGGTCTATGCTCATATCACAATTACGAAAACTTATCAGGAATCAAGGCGCCTTAGAGCTACAAGTCCAGCAGCTCGGTTCGAGATTCACCAAGAGTCTCCGGTTGCATCCCGAGATGTACTAATCTTGCACGCTTTATTTCACGCTCGTATACGCGATGGATTCCGAGTGTAGCTACCTACTCTATTCTAGAATCAATCACGATGAAGATGAAGAAGAAAAACAAGAAGAAGCAGCCTCGTCTGATCCCTGTATACACTGTGCCACACACAAATACGTGCATCTATCGAAAGCGTACCGTATGGAAGACACAACCCCGACACACGCACAGGAAGCTTTGCGCGGTCCTATGGCTCGGTATGTGCATGCTGTGGAATCTGACCAGAATCACGGTCCGCTCGAACGAACTGTGTGTTATTATGTGAGCAAGGGGACCGTTGGATCCATCAGAGGCACTGTGCGTCTTCGAGACGTTCCTCCCGAGGGCCCATGGTTGTCAGATCTGAAAACAGCCCGCGACTCGGTGGCTCGATTGAGATGCGCGGGTCTCGCGTGCGTATACACGCCTGAACTTAATCGGATCGTTCTTCAGCAGAAAAACGATGACGGATTATTGTACCTTGTACATAGGTGGACTGCGGATAAACGACACGTGAACAAATGTGTGGAACTCTTCGGTCCGTTTGCGTGCGACGCGGTGCTCGCTCCTGTGTTACGCTACGTTCTTAGATCGGGTTGGATCGACGAACGCAAGAATGTTCAGGACTGTAACAACGTGTTACAACTGGGATGGGCTCATCATTTTTACGAGGCTGACATGGTACCCAGGAACGCGGAGGGACCGGTGTTTGCGCATAACGCATCGTACTCTCGTTCGCGCATGCATTCGCACGGACACAAAACCGTGGCCCGGATCATCTCAGAAATAAAACTAGGAGGATACACTCCGTGGGCAGCGGTTCAAGCGGTGCGTCACGAAGAAAGATGCATTTTGGAAATGCGATGTGTAGACTGTCGAACGAGATTGCTCGCGTGCTGCGTGTTTCTAATGGAATGCGCCGCCGTCGAGGCTTCACGGGACAGAGACTGGCTTGTGCGAAACGAAGCTGTGATTCAGGTGTGCTGGCTTCTCTATCATCTCGACCAACACGAGGACGGGTCCTACGCTCCGGATCTGGACAAGTACGCAGGTTACATCGTGTCCCATTCCATAAGTCTTCAGGTGTACAAAAATGCTAGAGGACCCCCCTCGGCGTTGGAGACCTGGGTTTTACTGTTTGCAAACGATCACTTTTGGAGCGAACGCGAAATTGCCCTTGCTAGCAACATTGTTTGTGAAGATCCTGACATTGGATTGCTGGATATCATTAGAACCAATCGTGATTTTTCATCTAAACGAAGCACGAGTACGGTCCTCGGTCCCCAAGATGATGATGATGTCAATATATGCACAACTGTAAACGTACTACGGAGCGTACCCGAACACATGGAAGCTAAAGCTCAGAACATAGACGTGATAACGCACGCTCTGGTGCTGTGTTTTCCTAGGATATCTGTGTTGGCATTAAACGATGTGACTGTAACGATTCCAAAGGTCTCAGGCACTACAGATACGCTATGGCCGGTGTTTGTGAACCCTACCAGAGTGTGTTACGAGTTATTCAGATCATTAGCGCTGCCCGTATCGCCTAGCCCTGTGTACCTATTGGAGATACTGGCATGCGGATGGCGTAACGTGCCAGTTGAAGTTTTACAGTGTTTCATACCTACATGCGCGGGCGGCACCGTACACGTCGCGAGCGATCGCTACGCTCGCGATTTTCTAGCGCCCCTTACCATGCTCAAAGAGCTGTGTATTATAAGTCAAAAGGAGGAACGCGGTATGATCGAAGCTCTACACCGAGGTGTTGTACCCGGCTTCGCTGGGAAGGGTGACAGTGTACCCGACCGCCTCATCAGCGCGACCTTATCTTTAACGTTTGCAGCATCTGGTTTACGGATGTTAGACCAAGGAGACGGTCCGAGATCAGAGAAGGAATATCACACTGTGACCGTAGCCGGGTTGTTGTATTTTGCAGCGTGGTACGTACTGGTGTATACCAGTGTGTTACACACAAACGCTATGCTGCGAACTCGCGTAGCCTCGAGCGGTTCGCAGACCGACAAATTGCTCTGTTCTTCTCTAACTCTAACCAGTGGACCAACGGAGAGCCCCGAGGTCTACCAGGTATTAGATTTTGACGGGGAGAAGGTTATGCGCGCGCTGAACACAATCTTCCGAGGCCTATTGGATTCCTATACTATATCCCGCATGGCTCAGCTGTACGCTCCCGAGCTCATCGTTCAGTTACCTTACATCAAGAAACTCGGGTGCGTTCCGGGTAACGTGAGGAGCGTATTAAACGCGAGGAACGCTTGGGTCTCGAAAGAGTATTTCGGCTCGGGCGATAACCCAGTACCTGAGGACGAACCGGCGTTTCTTTACCTTGGTAATATCGCTCATGGCCTCCATAGTAGCACAGAGGGCATGTTAACACAGCCCTTTAGACCAGTCGCTCAAGCGCCGGACGTTCTCGCACGAGAATTCGATCCTTGGTTCAGCACAATTAGATATTTCGGATTCGATGACGACGCGGCGCTTGAACAAGGACTGCGTTCTGACATAGCATCCGAAGAGGTGTATATCCATGTATCGCTAAACCAGGGTGAAGTCAGCGAGACAAAATCAGAGTCCCAGCCCGAGGCCCAAGACATTCAACAGCAAGCTACAGAGCCGAGCGTATCATCCGGTGTGCACAGCTCAAATAGCCCGAACGGTCTACCCGATGTAACGAAGAGTGCACACGCTGTCTCAGAATCCGTGGCAGAGGTTCCCCTGCCTACCAGGTCACAAAGTGTGATAGCTAACGAGTCCCTTGATTCGAATACCCAGCCACTCGAAGAGTGTGACAACGGTGTGACCGTATGTAAAGGTCTCACGGTGGCAACGGATCAGCCCAGGGGGCGAGTTGATTTTTTGTCACATGTCGAGCGGGGGCATATCGGATCCGTGAATTGTGCAGTGAAACCGTTCGTGGCGAGCCCTTGTATGACACATATGTACTCGACTGTATACACTAAACACTGTGATACCGTGTACAAACACCATAAGATCGGTAGAACCCATGTGACACTGATAGAAGCCCTATGGTATACGTTTATGCAGTCCAACACGGACACACGGCTTGAACCCGCTACACCCGAAGCCTTGGCTGTTATGATACATTTGGCAGTAAAAACCTTAGACCCGGACCTATCCAATTCGTGGTCCGTTTGTAACAATGTAGAAACCGTATACAAGGGACGATGTGGAACCGAGCGCGAGTTTATACCTGTAGCAGCTATAGCGGGAGGTCTGTTCCACGTGAACATTGAGTTGCATGTCGGAGGAGTCGTGTATCACGTACTAAACGAGCACTATACACAGTGGACGCCGCGCTACTTGTATTACAACGACTGCGTGTGGCATACAAGCAAACCGAGCTCGGATTCAAATTCAACCGGTTCGGTTAGCGATTCTATGGTGATACCGAAAGAGATACGAAGTTCGGATTGTTATCACACCGGTACCATCCATGCTTATATGAGGCTGAACTCGCTCCAGGTGAACCGGGTCTTATCCGATGGATATTGCGGGTTTCATACAGTAGCCAATCTGTTGGATATGATCTGTCCTTCTTCATCAGAGTCTAGACTGAATATAATTCAGACTACTGTTCGGTATATATTTAGCAACGATACTGCTTGTAATACCGCATATATAAGCAGCATGGGGGTGAACAACGACAAGAAGCTGATTAGGATATTATCAGAGACTAATAGATGGCTAAGCTCCGATGAAGTTATGCTCATGCTTATCGCTCACAATAAACAGCCTGTTCTTATCACAGAGTATTCATACCCACTATATAAACCAGAGTGTTCATACGTTCTTCATAAGGCGAACCATTTCGAACCTGTGGTTCCTTTTGTCGGGTAGACTTTGCATAAGGTGTGTATGTATGTATGTGCATACTGTGAAACCCACATTGAGTTTGTGTATGATCTGTGCCGAGTACGATAAAGGGACCCATATACAATGTTCTGTAATGTAACTCATGAAGCATATGATTGTATGTCTGTCTTTATTGTAAATAAACATATTATACAAACACAAATGTACTGTGGTCACTTACAAATGCACTACATTTCAGGTGCATAATACTAAAGAACAATGGGGAATGACTATATTACATTCATTATAGGAAACAACTTTATTACGCATTCATTATCTTTAACACATATCATACATGAAACGATAAATGACATTGAAACGATCATAAACACATGTCAGAAATCAAATGTAACAATAAACTCTGATTCAATCATCATCTTTAAGGCATGTCTCCGAAACCAGATGATAAAAACACCGTGTCCTCGCTGTGATACACGGGTGCTCGTTGAGCACATGCACCCGTAGATACCCGAGCTGCGAGAGGTCCATCTCTGAGTACTTCACCTCCTTCGTGTCTCTGGTAACCTTCGCGTCCCTCGGATAGCGAACGCTGCTGAGATTTTGTACGTTTACCTTGCTCGTTTACGGTCGGGTTCTCCCCGGTAGCTTCTCCCTCACCCACTTCGTTCACCGGTTTCGAGTGCCTCTTCTTTGGACGCTCATGATCGTCGCGCTGACCACGCTCGTATAGTGTGATTGTGGTGGCCAATTTAGGTAGCAGAGGCTCGACCATTATAGCTGTGTTCCATTTAAAGGATGCTTTCTGTAGCTGTATGTAAAACGGTCCGTAAACCTCGGTAGTTCTGCCCACAGTGTCAATTATTACATTCTGATATTCCTCTGGTCCGAGGATGGTAGACAACTCGGTGGCATCGGATATGGGCACTGTAAACCCGCACGCGTTGTACACGTCATATAGACTGAGCTCAACCCCGTCTTCGAGCATATTCGCAATAGACTTAGGTAAGTAGCAGAGTAACCCCAATTGCATTAACGTGTTCTTGATCGGGCGCAAATATCCCAATGAAGTGGTTTTTGCCCACACGTGCACAGTGTCAATCAGGGCTCCTAAAAAATCCAACCTAAACCCAGCTCCCCATTTCCACACTCTCGCGGGTTGAATGCACTTGAGCGGAAATCTCAGGAACCGCAATGCTACAATCTGAGCCCTTAGCAGACACTGCGTAACGTGATACGCGAGTGTGAACTTGTCCGATTTAGAGAGCGCACGCATACCATCCGAGTGTCCAAGATTCCACTCTCCGACCGCTACGCCTACGAACACACCCTTCCCGTCCGGTGCAATTGGTGTACTCACAGTGTGCAACACAAACGTTCTGGGTACCCAGGGGTGCACTTGCAAGCCAGTGTGCATCTCTAAAATGCGTGTCAGGAGATTGATATCGTCCGTCACTTTGACCTTATGAACTATCAGTTGGGCAAAATCTGAAAATGAGCACACGGGTCCTAAATATCTCGGAGCCTCGCTCCACAGGCTTAGCATGAGCCCAGCACAGGCCTTCGTCAAAATGGGATAGTCGCTGATCTTCAATGACACATGTGTAAATCGCAGATTCCTACTCTCGCCTAGATTTACCATATCGTAGACCGGGTTC
This sequence comes from Lepomis macrochirus, assembly GCA_024633595.2. Classification (NCBI taxonomy): domain Eukaryota; kingdom Metazoa; phylum Chordata; class Actinopteri; order Centrarchiformes; family Centrarchidae; genus Lepomis; species Lepomis macrochirus. The sequence goes on along the minus strand of JALXJV020000019.1, from coordinate 32,055,333 downwards.
CTGTCCTTGTGAGTGATCTTCTTCGCAATACTGTTCGTTGATACGCTAAACCTGGCCGGTGTACTTAAATTACCGTTGTTACGGTGAGGGGATTCGATCCCATATTGCCATTTAATTTCATGCGAAATATTCCCTGCGGCACGGACTATTCCTGGTACAACGTTTTGGTCCAAAGGGTCAGTCCAACAGTGACCGTGTGGCGGTTTAGGTAAGTTGGCACAAGGATCTTCGATGACTCCTAAGGGTGGCCTTTTTCTGACTAGCACATCCATCTGTCTTAATGTACCAGCGGAATTGTTAAATTGGAATACAAAGTCTCTCACTTCTCTCCACGCTACCCTTCGCGATGCTTCGGTGTTCACGTGTGAATGGTTAGCGTACACGGCATCATTCTGTGGACACGGGCGAGTCTCCTCGACTGAGTCCAGTCGGTTCATTGTAGAACTGTAGCATTCATTGTAGTTCTACGGCATCGGATTTTGGGAAGTATTTTAACATTCTCTGCAGGGACTATAACTCTAGAGTCTTGGGGTGCAACGTACGGATCGGTGTGCGTAACACCGTTTTGCGGTTGAGCTTCCTCGTTAGTGCTCATTCGGCTCGCCGTGGTATCCGCATGTTGATCGTTCATAGCAGCGTCTTCATGAACACGAATCTCCCCATCGAGCCCGTGATGCGTACCCCCTTCGGGCATGAAAGCGTCTCCGTGAATCTGCCCATCGAACCCGTTGCGTGAGTACGTTTCGAGCGGGTTCCTCTCCTCTATGTGCGCGATCTCTTCTCGGTGCGTACTCTCGTGTTCGTCGACACACGGGAGCTCGGTAGATGAAACCGTGATATCAGAGTAAAGTTGAGAATGGATCAAATTCTGTAGATCATCTGTTTTATCTAGGTTAAATGATTCTTTGATGATATTCTGAAAAGAACCAGTGTCGTGCGGAAGAAACCTATCCTTCAAAGCATCCCATAGCCATTCGATTATATACCCAGTGTTCACGTCCTTACCCCACTCTCCAGAGCCCTGCTCAGATCTAGGACCGTTTGAAATGTGAAACAGGTTATCAGACGCATCCGTGATCGTTTCGGGGGTGTCGAAGGATGTAGCCGTGCACGGGGTCGTGAATGCATTAAACGTTTCATTGGTATTACTTGTCAGATGCAACTGTGTGGGAAACGCATGCGCGTTAACCGTCGCTGATGCCTCATTCGTAGCTCTGTGGCGTGTGTCATCGCGCACGCGGGGAATACCCACGTTTTGTGTATGATGTCCGCTCTCGTGAGACTCCTTCTTGTTACTTGTACACGCTAGTGTGCTGGACGATAACAAGTTTTCAGCTGTTGAGGTCGACGCCTCAGTCCTCACGTGGCTTGTTAGACAATCCCGTTGGTGCTCTTGGGACGACTGGTTAGGCGGTGTACACAACGTTAACGGAGAAGCTGTGAGCATTTCAACTAAACCCATGGGCAAGCCACCTGGTCCCTTGTGCGACCCGAACATCACAGGTTCAGTGAATTCCACGTACACGCAAACTTTAGGTTTGGCAACTCTCAGTTCTACTAGGCTGCTAGCGAGCTTCTCTTGCGATCTCTCAGCGTCACCCAACCACATCCGAGGCGCGTGTACGTTGTACGCACCCCTACACCCCGCGTCTTTCGAACGTAGCCTTGTCCACGTTTCAGTTGAAAGCATACCGCTCTTACAAAGCGCGCATACGTCGAGCTCCTTAACGGCTCTCTCTTGACAAATGTCCTTGACGAGCAACGAATTGTCCTCGGGATCTGAAGGAGCCAAGTGTACGCTCCACGTGTCATCGTGAATGCGCCAGGGGTGTTTATTCTGATGCGCATACAGAACGCGCAAAGCGAGATGCGCGCACGCTAAGCGGAATCCCTTTTCGTCCTCTTCCATGTTGGTAGACCTGTACGTTCTGGGTAAAGATATGTACGGCAATGTACATAACACATCTCCAGTTTCACGGTGCACAAAGAATCCGTTCGCGAGCGCATGTGTCTTAGAGCCTGTTTCGTTGTACAATTGTCTAGGCGGTCTCATGTCTGACGTACACATATACTTGAGCTCGCCCATGACCCCAATTAAAACCTTGTCTATTCTAGTAGAGAGATCCCGATCGAGCGCTACGCCTCGGATACTTGACATCCAAGCACTCAGACTCAGCCACTCTGCGTCTAATGTAACCAACGTTCGCATCAATAATGCGTGCTCGTGACCCCAATCTTCCAAAATCACACAGTCCAGTCTAGGTTCCAGTATGTCACTGCAGGGTTGAGAGGCGCCGCATCCGAAACGGTCCGTGTACAAAGAAGTCTCGCTGTTACGTTGGCACACATTTACGGTCGAGCGGAGAATATCCTCTAGGTGTGACTTTGAGATTAAAACGTTCAATGCGAACGTACACGTTTGTCCTCTGGTAATCGTTTGTAACGATGGACCCTTCAAGCTCTCAATGTTATTCTTCCTCTCAGGAGCCTGGTCATTGTGTAATTCCATACACAAACAGTGGTTTATCATGTAGCTATGCAAGGGCTCTGATTTTCGGTGCGCAAAGGGATCGGTGCGAGGGGTCCACGCAGCCATCTCGTTCGTGTGCAAATAAAAGTAACCAGGTAGAGTCACGTTAAAAACCCTAGAGCTTCTGTGTTCTTGATATCGCCACCAAAGGCTCAGTATATCAATGTGACGGTCGATCTCAGCGTCATACATGAAGTCCTCCGCTTTCATTCGGTTAATCATATATTGGACAATCTCACGTTTTTCCTGGTCGCTTTCATAGAAGATGTATGTCCTCCTCTCGGCTAAGTCAGAGAATAGCATCACGAAGAAAGGGGTGTGCATAAGCGCTAGATGTTGCAGGCGCTGTAAATTGTTCATCTCGTTTTCTGAATGTTGACCTCGATACAGCTCGAGACCAACCTTGCCTTCCGAGGACCTTTGTATGCGCACATTTGCGCATAGTTCACACTGTCCGGTACGGAAGAATCCGTGTAAACTAACGTTCCCGTGTACACCATCCGGATGGTAGTGAAATCCACTGGATTCGGAACGTTCCTCTATACCATCGTAGTTGTACAAAAATTCGAGTATGTCATGGGTAGAGTCGAGTCTTTTAACGTGATTCAGGGCACCGCTATGAAGTCCCAAGGCGATCCGTTTCCACCGTGATTCATACTCCATTCTGTTTTAGAAGACAAAAAGACACAACCGTGTTAACTTGACACGCGTAGACATACAATGAAACTGTAAATAGCAAGATGCAGAGTATACACTTACACACGCATCATACGTGATAGATGCGTATCAGAGCTTGAACATGTTGTGCCCGTTGTCATTGTCCGTTACAGTGTGAGAGATCATCATTCTGTATCTTTTATCTCGCGTGTGATAGAACAACGTGCATTGTACAGCAATCCACATACAAGTCGCTCCGTCGTGTGCCAGTATCCAGTCCAATATAGACTTCCTCAGCTCTTCGCCTATGCATTCGGCGGGCCCGTGTTTGACCCCGCAGCTAAATGGTGTAGGTTGATGCTGCCCGATTCCGGGTAAGGAGTACCAAAACCCGAATGGTGTCAAATTCGGGGAGCCCATTCTGCTTCTGACACCCGAAACTTCTCCTATGGCATCGGTTGCTAAACCATGATCTCCGGTGAAATATACATGTACGAAATATAAAGCGTCCCCGTGTGGCGGCTCGGGAAGCGGCTCGGTGAATGTGTCCATATCACTTATTATGTACCTGACCCCGAGCGTCTGTCGCGTGTTATCTATCATGTGCACGTGTCTGGGTAGTTCGTTCGAAAGGCCGAATAGCCAAGTTAAGACCTTGCACTCTACGTCTTGAACGTTACAGTTGTGATTCGACCATAGGACGGCTTGCATTCCTCGTATTTTAGGCACGGCTTTGATGCATTCGGTCTTAGTATCGAAACCTTTCCATCTAAGATCGATGACGAACATCTTCTCCGTTCGCAGAGACACCTCGTGATGCTCGCACGCGCTCATTTCACGTGCACTGGTAATAGACGCGGGGTCTATACCTAAAGCTTTCGCTTCCCCGAACATACGGTTTCCGTATTCGGCTAGTGAAAGCGGTGATAGCGGAAGCTTTCGCGTTACCACGTATAAAACGCTTACGTTTTCGCGCCCCGGGTACATTTCAATCGAAATGGAGCTAGGTAAGCCCTCTCTGTCTCTCGATGAATGCGAGTGGCTCGTGAAGTTAAACTGATCTATAACCGCCAGAGGTCGCTCCAGTGTACACCCGAAATGAGCGGGCTGCGTTCGATATATGTACAGACCCGGGGGGAGCCAGTTCGATCGTTTCAGTTGGTACACTAATACAGCTTCGCAGCACATGGGGTACAGACGGGTTCGATTCTGCATCATCCATTTGTACGCGACCACAACGTTATCCATTTCGTACGCCCACAATGTCCGTTTGCGAATACGGTGCAAACCTCCGCCAGCCTTAATGCCACCCCCACGGTTAACGTCTACTACATAGGCCGATGATCCGTTCCGTTCCTTAGAGTCTTTAGACCTATGCGTAGAACAACAGGAGCAAACGGCATTGTAAGCGCAATCCATTAACATTTCCACAGTGCGTTTAAAAGTGAATCTGTGATACGCACAAGGGTGTATCGAACCTTCTTCTTTCATTAGACCCGTTAAACGCAGACCCTCTGCACCGGGTACGTATACCATGTCTCCGATCACAGGGACCGGATCCAAGGTTAGCGCTTTATCCAGCGCGCAGCACAAGTGTCCTGGCGAAACGGAATCCATTGCGAGCGTTCCTCCACTCTTCACAGATGAAGTCCCCGGCGCTTTGCTTCAAGACTGCGAAAACACACGTGCGCAGTCGATCGTCAACTCTGTCCGGAAAGCCACGAACCTGTACAGGAGAGTATCCACAGTAAATTATCGTAACACGGGACTTGGTAAAGTGAACACTAGCAAGAGCGGAAGGGTGTGCAACGCAAAGTGTTTGGTGTGCCTCGTAACGCTAGTTAAAAGTAGCAAGGACAAGAGGAGATCCGGAGTGAAAATACGATGCGATTGTAACGTTAGAGTATGCGTAACATGTTTCACCAACAACCCGGAGTGGTACATGACAGAGCCTCATTTCGGAAACTGTCCGATCTTGAGAACGTTCATATGTTCGGTGTGTGGATGTTTCCGAGGTGTAAAAGTCGGAATGTGCTGCACATGGATGTGTACGAGTTGCGCATCTCATCGAACCCCAAGCGCTTGTGCACGGTGCCCGCGAGTCTCAGGGAGGACTGAGAAACGTGTCACTCGCACATTGTGGCCCTCCAGTGTGTATAACACGGATGATCTCGATGATCAACCGAGCGTAGACCACCGCGAGGACGCGGTCCTGGCCTACAGAGACTTGCTGAGATCCAGGGTGCTCGAAAGGGTCTCGCTGAGTCGACACTTATCCGCCGCGGATGCCAGGGTTTTATTTCAAGAATGTTTCACGCCTAAAGAGTGTACTTGTAAGACCGATGACGCTCAAACGCCAATGTGTTCCAGTTGTACCCCGGTGCTCACGGTTTTGGAATTGTTAAGCAGACATCCGCGTCCTCTCATGGCGTCTTTACCCGAAAACGCTATACCGGGCAGGGTCCTCGCTCGGAATGTGTACGATCGAAGTGCGCTAACGGCCATGTTAAACGATCCGGATTTACCCTTATGTTCACACGGGGATTCTTGCAAAGGCATGTTGATTAAGACACAAACCGATGACCCGAAAGCTTTACCGTGTCTCTTGTCACCCGAGTCTTACAAGGAGTTCGTTGCGAACAAAATACAACTCCGACAAGTACCCCGTGTAATTCAATCGCGATGCATTCTATGTCTGTTATTCAACCAGTCCTCCGTGGTAGCGCAAATGCTCAGTTCACACTCACTATACACCGAACCTCATCCGAGTGGACCCGTGTATTATTTTAATTTGAAACTGTGTCCAGATGTAGGGGTGCCAGAAATTCACATTGAAAATTATCAAGGCTATCTTGTCAACTTCCAGGGTTCTGTGGGTAGTTACAAACCTACGTTCTATTACAATTGGAGAGACATCATTACATAGAGACAAGTACGGTAAGGTAATACTCTCACCTACACAATAACATTTCGATGGAAGCGTTCACCCCCGACTCGATCGTCTTGAGAATGAAAATGCACACATACAGATGGCTTATAAAGAACAACTGTGATATAAGACTCACCCAGATTATCCAACCTTAAGTCCGGACAGGTGGTCAGCACTTGGATAAAAGACTAAGACGCAACATCTTAATACGCATCAAGTCACTGTGCGATCCTGTATAATCCCATAAGCCTATTTACTGTCAGAGTACATACTGGTCTAATAGCACCGTGTTACGGTTATTAGACCCAGAAACTCCAGTTCAAAAACTCTGCCACAGTGACTGACTCGTGTGAGCACACTTACCCGTATTTTAAAACTCCTTTGATGAAGTCTAAATTCCTGACTTCATCTGAAAACACTAAGCCTTTCATTACAGCCCCGTTCATTGATCCCGGGGTTTCAGGACGAGTCATGAAAACGCTGAGCCTCTCATTACAGCCCGTCCACTGATCCCGGGGTTACAGGAACACTAAGCCTTTCATTACAGCCCCGTTCACTGATCCCGGGGTTACAAGAACACTAAGCCTTTCATTACAGCCCCGTTCACTGATCCCGGGGTTACAGGAACACTAAGCCTTTCATTACAGCCCCGTTCACTGATCCCGGGGTTACAGGAACACTAAGCCTTTCATTACAGCCCCGTTCACTGATCCCGGGGTTACAGGAACACTAAGCCTTTCATTACAGCCCCGTTCACTGATCCCGGGGTTACAGGAACACTAAGCCTTTCATTACAGCCCCGTTCACTGATCCCGGGGTTACAGGAACACTAAGCCTTTCATTACAGCCCCGTTCACTGATCCCGGGGTTACAGGAACACTAAGCCTTTCATTACAGCCCCGTTCACTGATCCCGGGGTTACAGGACGAGTCATGAAAACACTGAGCCTCTCAGTACAGCTGAAACCCCTGACTCCGTCTGAAAACACCTGACTCGGTCTGAAAACTCCGAAATAAAGGGTGAGTAGCATTCTTAGAAAAGTGTCATCGGCGTGAAGCTTAAAAGGGGTACTACGCTCACTGCGTGTTCACATTGCCACGTGCAAACGGTTATTGTCCAAAGCAACAGAACAGACCCGATACTCAAGATTCGGAAAATGGAGACCGAAGTGAGGAATAATAGACGAAAATACATAATTGGTGATAAAGTGGCACTGACCAACGTGGCCGATTATCTTTTTCATGAGAACATCATGTCCCGAGAAGAATACGAAGCGCTCATACACCGTGGAACGAGCTTCGATATGAGTAGAGGACTGGTCGACGGTGTGATAAGAAAGGGGGACGTGGCATGCGCCAAGTTTCTAAATGCCTGGCAAATGTACTGCGAAGTGTCACCTATGACAAAATCGAAGGTCTTGGACATTTTGGACCAACTCTCCAATTCTGACTGTAAACGATTCGTCTGGCACATACTGAATACGGAAATTCAGTCCAAACGAGTTCCTCGATGTGATGAAAACCACGTACCTAACTTCCCTGAAGGGTCTACGGATAGAAGAAAAATCACCGACGTATTTGTGAAATGCTTCGGAAAGGAAACGGTCAGCGCTCTGATTGCTGCGCTGAAAATTTTGCCTCGTAACGACTTGGCTGAATCTCTGGAAATTGAGTTCGGAACTCAGAATCCCTCCGGCGCTTCTGTTCAAATGGACCCGGGCTCGGGTACCGTTATGCAGCCCGCAGAGAGCGCAAACGGGAAAACTGAAAAGGCTGAGAACGCGGTCGGGGAAGTGATACGCCAGCTGAATAATCGCGATCTGAAACTGTTTGTGATGTACTTGGCACCTAACCGGAAGGGGACCTACGAAGACCTGTGTTTCAACACACTGAGCGCCATCGGACGAAACGAATTGGCTTATACGATTCTATACAAACTTGGATGATTGACTACGTGTCAACATGATGCCTTGTTCTTAATATGAAATGATGATCACTATGATTTTTTTTTCAACTCACAATGGTTATGTAACTTGCTGAATTGACAGTTTGTAACTTGACATTTGCTGATTATCCTTCAATAAAATACAACTGTTAAAATGAGACAATTGCTTATCCTTGTGTGTGTTGGCTATATGACCATATCCTTTCTGTCGGTATCATATGTGTTCCTTTCTATTGGTATTATATGGGTATAGAAAGAAATGCGATAAGCAACTATAGCTTTACTTATTTGTTTTTGTTTTTCGTGCTTACACATTAAAAGTTCACGTTATATATTTTTATACCAATCCATAACACATAACCATGCATGAAGTTGGAGGAACTCAATCGTAGAATCATATGTGTAAAAGCCCCTTCACTGATCCCGGTGGTTTTATGACGAGCCATGAAAACAGAGAGCCCCATTGTGTAAGCCCCTTCACTGATCCCGGTGGTTTTATGACGAGCCATGAAAACAGAGAGCCCCATTGTGTAAGCCCCTTCACTGATCCCGGTGGTTTTATGACGAGCCATGAAAACAGAGAGCCCCATTGTGTAAGCCCCTTCACTGATCCCGGGGTTTCCATGACGAGCCATGAAAACAGAGAGCCCCATTGTGTAAGCCCCTTCACTGATCCCGGTGGTTTTATGACGAGCCATGAAAACAGAGAGCCCCATTGTGTAAGCCCCTTCACTGATCCCGTGGTTTTATGACGAGCCATGAAAACAGAGAGCCCCATTGTGTAAGCCCCTTCACTGATCCCGTGGTTTTATGACGAGCCATGAAAACAGAGAGCCCCATTGTGTAAGCCCTTCACTGATCCCGGTGGTTTTATGACGAGCCATGAAAACAGAGAGCCCCATTGTGTAAGCCCTTCACTGATCCCGGTGGTTTTATGGACGAGCCATGAAAACAGAGAGCCCCATTGTGTAAGCCCTTCACTGATCCCGGTGGTTTCCATGACGAGCCATGAAAACAGAGAGCCCCATTGTGTAAGCCCCTTCACTGATCCCGGTGGTTTTATGACGAGCCATGAAAACAGAGAGCCCCATTGTGTAAGCCCCTTCACTGATCCCGGTGGTTTCCATGACGAGCCATGAAAACACAGAGCCATGAGGAGGCATGAAAACACAGAGCACCATTGTGTAAGCCCCTTCACTGATCCCGGGGTTTCCATGACGAGCCATGAAAACAGAGAGCCCCATTGTGTAAGCCCCTTCACTGATCCCGGGTTTCCATGACGAGCCATGAAAACACAGAGCCATGAGGAGGCATGAAAACACAGAGCACCATTGTGTAAGCCCCTTCACTGATCCCGGGGTTTCCATGACGAGCCATGAAAACACAGAGCCCCATTGTGTAAGCCCCTTCACTGATCCCGGGGTTTCCATGACGAGCCATGAAAACACAGAGCCATGAGGAGGCATGAAAACACAGAGCACCATTGTGTAAGCCCCTTCACTGATCCCGGGGTTTCCATGACGAGCCATGAAAACAGAGAGCCCCATTGTGTAAGCCCCTTCACTGATCCCGGTGGTTTCCATGACGAGCCATGAAAACACAGAGCCCCTCAGTAAAAGTCCGTTCACCGGTCTCGGGGTTTCATGTCGTGTCAGGAAACGGTTGTCCTTTTTTTTATGCTTCAGTGAATATACATATCACGTGCGCTCCCATCTAGTGTAAGAGAGTTTGAAACGCTACATAGCAGTGTGCCGTGACAACTCGGCGCTCACGTACTTAGACGAGGTTCGAAAGTTCCCTATGAAAGCGTCCGTAGTGCTGTGTTGTATCCTCGCAAGCGAGGATATAAGACTTGAATCGTATTAGTCGGATCAGACAGCTGCGGAGTAGCATTACAAGTATGTCGACAACGGACCTTTCGATCCGCAAGAAGACTAATGTGGAGACCGAAGAACTTGACGGAGGTGCGACTATGGAGACCGGACAAGTTGAGTATATTGTAACAGAGGAACCCGAATGGTATCGATCTTCGACGCACACCCATGTTTTTAGTTGCAAATGCAAGGATGGACTTTTAAATTCCGTGGCAAAATTAGTGATTTCGAAGCAAAATGAACTGCGCGAAATGGAAGAAATATGCAAACCGAAGACAATGTACAAGAACATTAGAGACATGGTACTTCGGGACGCTGACACTGTACATCAGCAGCCTTCTCGATCACTGCTGCTGGCTCTAATGGACTTGGTGGATATACAGGGCGGTAACACATTAGATTCTGCGGCTAACGTAGACAAAGCTGGCCTGAAACACGTTTTATTGGCACACGGTAATTATATGGGTTTGTACGTGTCCAACGAAGACATGAGGAGTGAAAATGACAAAACGGTGATCCCTATAGTGACCCAGTACGCGGGAAACCACAACTTGGTGTTCAACGACGTATCCAGGTCCATGCTAGGTACGTACACCGTGGCTATCCCCGCGACAGGCGAAGGTTGCGGCAATGCGTACTTTATACAGGAAGTGCTTTTTGTACCGGGTTATAAAAGTTTGAAAGTACTGGAAGATGTAACGAGACACATGTTCGAATTCTGGGACATGTCCCTGGAGGTACCCACTCATCAGGATGCTATCACACCATCTTTCCAGCAAATCCAACCTGTACAGCTATTACACACCGAAACTCAGATCCAGAGCACCGATCAGACTTCATGCAAGCCGGACGATCTACAGCCTCTGTGTTGCCTAGTGAACCCGGGGTTATCTACCAGTGAACACGGAGATTGTTTCGAGGAACACCAAGTGGTCCCCGACCTGACTAGATTCAAGTACACGAACGGCGAATCTCGGACAGTGTATTTCAGACGAACCGGGAAACGGTTAAACACCGTCCCGGTCCTAGTGCTCAGGTCGGGGCAATCTAAACGCTCGAGGCTGTACGTGTCAACCACTCTGCGGTTCTACAGAGCGGTTAAACAATGTTACGTGAAGGGTAACGGTGAACTCGTGGGGTGTTGGGATAAGACGCTGAAGCAATTGGACAGAGACACTTTTATCACGGGACAAGATGTGTATCCGGAGATACAGTATCCTGCGCTGACAGCTTTCATCAAACGTGTGAATCCCAACAGCTGGTGTAACTATACACCCAAGCATGTTGAAAGTATGATCCAAGATCCCATGATGATCGAGGTGGTGGACCTAGGCATTAGGTTTATGACAATGAAGATCCCACAAGCATTTGTGGCCGCGGAACTTCTCTACTGCCCCATTGAGAAGGTAAAGAGGTGTCTAGAGAAGTGGAACAAGTGTTCATCAGATAACGTTACTCTCGAGAATGTTAAAATGAAACGCGTTGGCATAGTTAAGAACCAAATTGAGGAGGATTGGAGAGACCTGATCCAAACTATGTGCGAATACGCAGAGTTAAATTCCTACAGTAAAACTAAAGTAGTCGCTCTCAGGCGGGAAATCAAACAGTATCAACAGCGTGACGAGGTGTCTAAAGCGCTGAAACGATGGTACGAGTTGATTAAACACTCGAAACGGGGCAAGGACGCGACTTCGGTTCAGTTATGCGCTAATGTCAAAGTGTCCGCCTTGAAACTTCGTACCTACTACGGTCGCGTTAAGAAGGACACAAAGCACAATGAAAGCGAAAGATACTCGGATGCGGAAATAGACCCGGGTGAGGATTGTGTAGCCGAGCTGGATTCTGTAGTGATACCAGAGAAACGGTCGCCTTTACCATGGATCAAAAACATGTCTACTCTGATTCTCTGTGAACCCTGGTTGCATGGAGAGCCGCTTAGGAGAGATGCCGTTTGCACTCTCCTAGGGTTAGATGACACACTTTTGAGTGACACGTACAGTGATATACTTCGAGAGTGGGTTATCGCGAATCGAGAGGTGGTTAACGTGATCAAGCGATGCGAACTCCGCGATAGGCTCAGCGATGCTCTTCTAATGTGTTTGGAGTATACATCGACGGTAACATGGAAACGTAGGATCTTGGAACGTTTCACCGACGAAGTCTTCCAATCTCACAGTGAAACGAAGAGCTCCGCGCGCAATCACCCGAGTCATTCACGTTCGCTTAAAAGTAAACACGGATCTCGTCCGCTCAAGGACGAGTCGCTATGGGTGAGCGAAGCCGAACAGGATGACGATGAACAAGATGAAAGTTCGTGGCACGGCGATTCCGACGATGAGCATCGAGATATACACGAAAGGTACGCCGAAGACCTTAGGGATACCATGAGTCACGATGAGAATCAAAGTCCTGACGAATATGATTCCAGTGACAGTTTCATAGACGACGGTACCCTGGAAAGCGCGTCCGGTGATGAAGACACGGACGAGTCACGGTTCCGATGTAAACGAGCTGACAAACGAGCTATACGTAAGAAACGAGTTGTGATGCGCCCACGTAGTACCTCTTGTTCCGAGTCCGAAACAGCTGAGGATTGCAGTAGGTACACTCGGGCATTTCAATCTGACTCGGACGCTGACAGTGTCAAAATCCGTAACCCGCGTGGCGCGCGGTTAACCGCTATTAAGAATAAAAAATTTCAAAAAGACAAGCTCGCCTCGGCATCATCTGATACTGACAAAGACGCAAGGTCCAAGCACATCTCGGTAAAGGCTAAAAAATATCAAAAGGACGAGCTCGCCTCGGCATCATCTGACACTGACAAAAGCGCAAGGTCCAAGCTCAGCTCGGTATCATCTGACACTGACAAAGATACACCGAGCGGTGGGCCGAGAGTTCGTCAAACGTATAAGAAAGTCGCAAGCGCATCTGATAGCGAGGACGAGTCGATTGTTTTTAAGTCTATAAAATGCCAGGAGAGCTTCTCCGACACGTGTCGCGGTAACACACAGAGCTCAGGTTCTGAGTTTGAGAGTGTTAGAAAATCTGTAAGCGGAAAAGGTAGAGAATGTGGTTCCGCGGTGAACTCCCGGGAAGATCCAGAAAATGATACAGATGAAGATGAGGGGTGCGGACCCCCCCGCTTTATAAATGTACATGGGACTAAAGCCGACTCGGCCAGAGCACCGAAACGCGGATCCTCGAACGTGAAGACTTTACACGGAGAACCGAGCAGTCCTAAAACGAAGAGGGTGAAACGTGCGGAAAAGTCAAGTCTGGAGACTAAGACTAAGGAGTTCACTGGAAAGGGACAGTGCTCGAATACGGTCAAAGGTGACAAGGTAAAGAAAGAACGGAGGTTCAACAAGTTTAACAAAGGCTCAGGCTCTTTGTCGGAGGATAACAAGGAGCGTCGTGAGAGTGGAACCCAGCAGGAGTCGAAAGAACAGAATCCTAGTGACCGAAGACGCGCCCGTGATTCTGAGTCACCCAAGGACCATAAACGAACAATTGATCGTAACGAGACTACTGCTATAGCGGATGACTTGCGAGTCGAGATTGAAGAAGACATAGCAAAGACTGAGTCCGCTGCTAACAGACCCAAGGAGCGTGAGGCGTGGGATAACGAATCTGACTATACAGTGCTCATGTGATAGCGTTGTGTCATTACAATGTCTAACAGAAATGTACAACAGAGGAAGGGGGTCCGGAGTGGGTGTATGGTATCTTACTTAGAGAAGTTGGCTGATAGTGTGCGCATGACATACAAGGAAAACTGCTCTTCACCCGGGGTAAAATTCTCACAAGACTATACACAGTTGGCTAATAGTGTTACGCGTAAACCAGCCAATACTCTGGACAAATATTTTACGAAACTATAGGGGGTTTCTCGTATTCATTCTATGTCATTCAGATATTCATGGAAACCTTCTTGGTTATATATATATATCCATGGATCGTGATAACGTGCTTGTGTAACAGAGCATGTGGTTCTTGTGTAACTTAATAAATGTACCAAACATGGGCAGCTGTCTGTTGTGTTTATTGTAAACTTAATAAATGTAACAACCCCTGTGTAACTCTCCTTTGTGGTCATTGCTATCAGATAAAGTGATGTGTGGGAGGTAGTATGTACAAAGTCAGACACCACTGGACTTGGCATATCAAGGTGAATTTAATAACAGAAATGAACACATACATATAAGTCTATACATATATACATATCATATATACATACAGCAAGTCAATAATCCGAGACACTGAGCATGTCTATGTTATCGAACAAGTCTGAGAGCTGTTTTATTGCAGCGTTCCTATGCACCACCACGATGAGAATTGTAACCATGAAGAAATCGTATGCGAAATCAGGTAACGGGCCCTCTTTTCTCATTTTTGTGAACATGACCACGGGTGTCCACTGTTTACCCTGATCATATGTGTAGTACACTTTCTTGGTAGTCTCCGGCCAAGTGAACTCATCCACTTTAGGAACTTTTGCGAGCGCTGACGGGTGTATGTGTATGTGAACAGGATGCTTGGTACAGTTCAGTGCTGTCACTTGAAGTTTAGAAGATCCGAACACTCTGAATTTCAGCCTCATGATTATGTTTTTGACCACCGCGGACATCAACATGGGATCCGCGTGAGGTGAGGGTAGATTTTCGTACACGAACGCTTGGGGTTCTCCGTACACAAGCACTTTAGCGTTGGACCGCTCCAAAGTTTCCGCTTCACCTTTACTTGTGAGCCAGTTAGATATGTCGGAGGAATAGTCTTTGAATGTCACGTACCCGTCCAAAGGAAGTAGGTTCGGTGACTTTCGGTCTAAGACGCAACCCAATGTAGAAGTTAACCACGAGATGGCTTGGTTTAGAACATGAGACAACGAGCTTTCGCTCCTCGATGCACTTGCAAGGACTGTGCCTAGAGGACACTCGGGCGCGCACCACTTTGCCACCAGTGTCGCGCAGAAGGGTATCAGGTTAGGGCAGCTGTCTCCAAACAATGATGACGATTCGGTATAGTTTGCGCGGAGATAAGGCACGAGATCGATCATCACCGAACCTTCGCTAGTCACAAGATTGCCCGAGTTGGACATATGAATGGGTAGTACATTCTTATCAAGTGCAATTTTGAGCGTTCCGAATACTTGAGACAATAAACGTAACCTAACCGATTGATCGGGATGGGTCCATGTGAATACGTGCTCCCAATGCTGAAACGTGTGCGCGTAGTGAAAAATGAACATCCCGGTACGCATAGAGCATCTACACAAATCATTTCGAGGACCTGCGAATAGCTCCGGATGCATCCGTGTCATAGTCTGGGATAACACGACTACGTTTTCTTTGAAACACTTGATTTCCTTTTCGTTGGCGTTCTTTAAAATCACCATCATCGCATCTATTTCACCTTTGACTCGCTTCACCTTTGCGTCAATCGTACCGCAAGACTCTTGTTCGTGAGTTACAGGTGCCACGCTCTCGATACGTGATTCTGGATTACTACGCGGAGCAGAAACGGGTACCTGTCTCGGGTCAACGGGACAAGGTGAAATTCTTCGATCAGTTACACTCGGAGCCTGCGAAGATGTACTCTCTCGGACATCGCTTGACTCTGGGTCTACTCTAGACCGTCTTACCTGAACGTGCGTTTCGATATCAGGCAACTTACGTTTGTCTTGAAGCTTATACCGTTTCTCGTATAACGCAGTTAGGGCAGATACTTTTCCCTGGTACCATTGGTAAGGCTGTATAAGACCGGGTGCCAGCCTGTGAAGATCGAGTCCGTAGTACTGTTTAACAGTCAAACATTTATTGTGATCACGTAACTCTAGCGGGCAACAATCCTCTGACACTACCAGATCTGTAGTCTTGTATTCACCAACTGCTACAGATAGAGGAATGTTTGTGACAGGGGCACACACCGAGCTCACGTCGCAGGCTAAGCTCGTATAGCGTTCAAGGGACAGTAACTCCGAGGGTGCCCACCGTTCCTGAGGAAACAATGTAATGCACAATTTTCCCATAGACACAAACTGTTTGTCTGTTATGTTGGTAGCTTTACGTCGAAGCATGGCTTCAATTTCGTGTACAGTGGGTCTCTTGTCTTTATACGCGTTGTACAGTGCATTCGCGTTGATACTCGCCATGTAACCGCCTCGCGTAAGCGCTGTGATATCCTGCGGATGATAAACCCCTACCAACTTGGAGAGATTCTCAGCGTATGTGATTCTACAATAGCCCGAATCGGAATCTCTAACCTTGTACTCGACTAAGGGTTTACCACTGTACATCTCCCACATTAGACAGTACCAACTGAACATATCGCTCGCTGTAGTAGCGTTCAGACACCACATTACCTCGGGAGCCATGTACACCTGATTACCGCGAGGATGGTCCGGTATACAGTAATTAGAAGCGGTTCCGAAATCGCTTATCTTGAATGCGAAAGGTGTAGGGGTTCGATTAGGTGCTTTGCAAACTAACACGTTTCTGCCCGTAAGGTCCTTGTGTTGAATGGCCCTAGATCTTAAATAATCCAGTCCCCTCAAAGTGTCCAGTTCCACCACAGGTAATATGGCGGTAGTTCGCACGTGGACACATATGAATTCTTGGAGTGAACACAACGCTCGTTCCATGATGAGCACGCTTCGACCTCCGAGTTGATACCCTGGAATATCGCACCAATAACCCCCTAATGTACGCAACACGTGCGGATGTTTCATCGATGCCCCGATCATTATCTCTTCCATTTGAGAAGCTACATGTGCGTAGCGACGAAAATCCCCCGAAATCGACGGGATGCTCCAGTCCACCATATCTGGAAACAAACTAGTTTTTACTACTAAGGTCTCTGTCAACGGAACAGTCACTCCGAATCCTCCTCTGCCCAATACGTTATGAGAGGTGGTAATGAGTTTCTCCACGTTCGCTTCCTGAGAAGTTGAGCGAGGTAAATCCGAATACAACCTCCACACCTCAGCAGTCCGGGTGCATCGTAGAGGATTGTACGTTCTATGGAACCCATCCATCGGGATCTGTGGCGCTTTCGGTCTCACGGTGGCATACGTTTCGGGTAGCGTACCTTCGAACTCCGGAGTATGACACTGGGGTTTCGCTTCGTGAGGAAAGAGGTAGCGCTTGTGTCCGTGCGAATGTAGGCATTTTAGCCAAGGTGAACTCAGTGATTCCGCTGACATCGACTGTACTGACAACCGATCTGCACCATTCCACTGGCCGAAGCAGTACGATGGAAGCGTTCGCTCTCATGCCACAGTCGTCACGTTTGATGTACACCAACACACGGTCCTTGCGTTGCACGGTAGGCACATCCGTGATACTTGCAAGTTCCACATTCGTGACTTTGTGCGCCTCGATACATTCCCGTATAACCTGTACAGTGTCCTTTCCAGCCCGGTATGGATATGTGAGCCCCAACCAACGGAGAACACCTTCGATGTCATCGTAATGTAAAGTCTTAACGTGATACAGATTCTTTTGCTCTATGAACTTGATCAGTTTCGCGGGGATACTTTCTCTCACACCCGCCATTTCGGTAGATGCTTTATTGTAGCTTCACATGCATGCGTGTGCGCAGTAGTTAAATAGAAGATGAACAGCCGAGTCGGAAAGGAAATAACTTTTTCACCAGACGCGTGCGTCTCGCTCTTCGAGTGCCTCATAGTCACAGGAACGCCCGCCACAGGGCTGTTGGATCATACTGTGATCACAGAGCGAGAGACTCTACAGCACAGTCTCACTCTTCTAAGGGATATGTGGAAGAGGGCGGATACGTTGTGCATACCCGTTGCGGATCTAGAATCTCTTCATGTTATGGAGTGTAAAAGTACTACGGGGGTTCAACAGTCTATACATGCCCATATAGTAACAGATCAGCGTAAACTGTCTCGGTATTACATATATCTATTGTTCCGCTATTGCATGAGTGCCGTGGGACCTAGAAACGTATTCGGGTCATCGATCTTTCGGGGCACCACGGCCGCTTTGGTTGACATACCCGGGAGCTGGCTCTCTGGGACGATTAGCTCGAATTACCCTTCGGCTCCACCGATGGTAGACGGAGGTCCTAACGGCGGCAGTGCAGTGTACTCCGGACAACGGGGCTCGCTTGATCAGCGTCAATACCCAGAATGCCACCACAGTCCAGACCAGGCTCACGCGCAACAGAATCAGAGACACTCATTGACACACAATAACTCTCTTTACCCCCATTTACCGAACCAAGACTACGGCATGTCTACACAGGACAAAGGCTCTACTAAGGCTGCACAGAGAGACAAAAGAGTACGTGCGGTCGCGGGTGTCTACGACAGTCCCCGGGAATTTTAACAACACGTCATATATACACTGTACGAGATTCGGATATTAAGGGGGCGCGTTAAGTTGTTGCTGCCATATGATAAACATTGGACGGACAAGTGATACAAGGTCACACACCCAAGCGGATCGGTCTCCCTTGCACATTTGACATCGGACGGATATAAACAAGTACGAAAGTCTTAGCGTGACTGATTATACGGAGGAGTCCGCATCCAGCGAATCTTCCGATATGGTCTGTTGCGTGTGCTTAGAACTGGTGACTAAGAAAAAGAAATGGAGCAAGCGCGTATTCGGACTTCTGCTCAACTGTAATCATTGTTACTGCGTGGAGTGTATTCGAACTTGGAGGAAAACGAAGATTCCGTTCGGGGAGAGAGGCGTTAACACCTGCCCGATGTGCAGACGATCTTCCTGCATTTTCGTACCTAGCAGGCATTGGCCCCAGGACAAAGAGGAGAAGAACCGAATCGTACAAGCCCACATGAATTACCTCGGGACGATACCGTGTATATGTTTCGACTGGGGTAGAGGATTCTGTTGTTTTGGATCCCATTGTCTTTACAGTCACCGGAGAGTTGAACACAATATTTTCAGACAGACCTTTTCCGCTGGGTTGTACGGAAATAAAGTGTTCAACAACCCTTGGATGTTTATCTTGTGAAAGTGTATATCTCTGACAATGTACACCAATGATGTGTTGTTGTAATAAAAGAAATAAAACATTGATACACATTGCATGATGCAGTTGTCATTTATTCATCATACATACACAAGGATAGGACACGCAGCGTTCACACGGTGAATGAGCATACATGCACGGCTGACAGTCATTCAGGTTGAAGTCCAACGGTGACTCCGTGCAAATATTGCCCAGCGTGTGTAGCAAGCACCGTACATGAACCCGGGTTCTAGTGTCCACATCTTCGCTGTACTCTACACAAATAATCTGCGTTTGATCACTGGATTTTTTAATGTCAGCTTCTCCGCTTCAGACAACGCTCGTTTCTTGGGTTTCTTGGGGGCGAATGTAACGCACCACTTAAAGTCCTCATCATCCTCGTGTTCGTTATCACAGTCTTCGGTGATAACGCGAGTTACGCCTTGATGTATATCAAGGCGCTCGAACGATCCAGGTACTCCGGATGAATCCAAATTGAAACGTTGAGGTGTATCAACGGTGGATGACGGGTTTAGTACTCCGAATGATTCCATTGGTAAATCAACGTGTGTGGGAGTCCTGGTCCTCTTGCACCCTGATGTCAGTGTGAAAGTCTTACAAGGAGCTAAAGCGCCTGACTTCTTATATCGACCGGTGCGTGTCATATAACTTACGTATCGAGGTACGTGTATCTTTAATAAGGCACACACACACACACACACACACACACACACACACACACACACACACTAGCTTCATTGCGGTATTTGTTTATTACAAACACTGAGTAATCACAATCGTATCAAACGTATAACAAGATGTATTATAAAAGTATTAAATATCAAAATGGTATAGGATATCACTGTGTACATATCAGGTATCAAAACTTATCAAAGAGACAATACCATAAACGTATGAAATGTATTCAAACAGACAAGGTATATGTAATATTTTGTATATGCTACAGAGAACTCTCAATCTCTATACTTCTTAAGGTAGCCTACTCTGTTAACCAGAGAGGTATAACACAGACATACACAAAAAAAACAGAGGAATGACACAGACATATTCACAAACCAAAAAAAAAAGAACCTTACACAAATTATACCCCCGCTTTAGGGATTGTGTTCATTTTTAACCGCTCAGATATTCCGTATCAGTGTATATATAGTTTAGAGCAACATCTGATCCTCCATTGAACCTGTTGTAGGACCCTACAATATCAATCATCTCACCAGTCTCGACTGGAGCTGTGAACATGGTTTCAGCGGCAGAGACATCCAGTGTATAATTCATACAGTCCTTCGATGATCTTCGTTGCACAACCACGGCGTGAACCTCTGCATCCCGGGCGATGCGTCAAGGTTGCCATCATATGAACCAGGGTACCTTCAGATGGTTTACAATCCAGGACCACTTTAAGTTGTCCCCCCTCCGGTTTTGTGTACTGAACAGTAAACCATCGTGACAGGTACACAATCATTCGTCTAAACTCTATAGTATGAGTGAGGTATTTGATATTAGTGTCCACGAGAGAACTCTCAATCTCTATACTTCTTAAGGTAGCCTACTCTGTTAACCAGAGAGGTATAACACAGACATACACAAAAAAACAGAGGAATGACACAGACATATTCACAAACCAAAAAAAAAAGAACCTTACACAAATTATACCCCCGCTTTAGGGATTGTGTTCATTTTTAACCGCTCAGATATTCCGTATCAGTGTATATATAGTTTAGAGCAACATCTGACCCTCCATTGAACCTGTTGTAGGACCCTACAATATCAATCATCTCACCAGTCTCGACTGGAGCTGTGAACATGGTTTCAGCGGCAGAGACATCCAGTGTATAATTCATACAGTCCTTCGATGATCTTCGTTGCACAACCACGGGCGTGAACCTCTGCATCCCGGAGCGATGCGCCAAGGTTGCCATCATATGAACCAGGGTACCTTCAGATGGTTTACAATCCAGGACCACTTTAAGTTGTCCCCCCCCTCCGGTTTTGTGTACTGAACAGTAAACCATCGTGACAGGTACACAATCATTCGTCTAAACTCTATAGTATGAGTGAGGTATTTGATATTAGTGTCCACGAGAGAGAACTCTCAATCTCTATACTTCTTAAGGTAGCCTACTCTGTTAACCAGAGAGGTATAACACAGACATACACAAAAAAACAGAGGAATGACACAGACATATTCACAAACCAAAAAAAAAAGAACCTTACACAAATTATACCCCCGCTTTAGGGATTGTGTTCATTTTTAACCGCTCAGATATTCCGTATCAGTGTATATATAGTTTAGAGCAACATCTGACCCTCCATTGAACCTGTTGTAGGACCCTACAATATCAATCATCTCACCAGTCTCGACTGGAGCTGTGAACATGGTTTCAGCGGCAGAGACATCCAGTGTATAATTCATACAGTCCTTCGATGATCTTCGTTGCACAACCACGGGCGTGAACCTCTGCATCCCGGAGCGATGCGCCAAGGTTGCCATCATATGAACCAGGGTACCTTCAGATGGTTTACAATCCAGGACCACTTTAAGTTGTCTCCCCTCCGGTTTTGTGTACTGAACAGTAAACCATCGTGACAGGTACACAATCATTCGTCTAAACTCTATAGTATGAGTGAGGTATTTGATATTAGTGTCCACGAGCGGGTAAATTTGCTGCTTCCCGCTCGCTACACTAGTGCACCACATAGCCAGGATGACATATGTCTTAAAGACGAAACAGCACCAATGAAATCTATATGGACCCAGCGGTACATTGAATAGCTTTGGTAAATACCAATCGGGCTCTAACATAGTTTCTGTAGTACAAGGCCTCCGTTGTCCCACAGCGACATGGTCCCAGAAGTGTGGCAGGTGAGGAATGCATATGTATCTATGTGCCACGAAGCTGGGAAGTGGTTTGTTCACCCAATACTTGAAGCACATTTCATCTTGCCCCGACAAGAGCCGTTGGAAAGCTGTTGAAATAAAAAAAGAGACACGCATACATAAATTATTAGTTCAATGACCGTTTTCGATTTGTAAACTAAATTCTCATCACAGTCTCATCGTACACTTTGCACACCCACCAGTTTGCAGTTCGTGTTCCTCGGGGCCTTCGCTCCTGGTCATGATAGTCTGCACATACTCATCGATGTGTTCCTTGAATGGATCATGGACCTCGAAATCCAGAGCCCACTGGCCTACCGACGCGAGGTCCCCGCAACCAGTTAGGGTATCTGAGGTTGCGTTGACTGCGCCTCGGGTCGAAAACACATTATGCAGTTTACAGCCACCGTTGTCACGATAACACGATGTGCATATCACGCATCCGCATATACATTGAATGGGCCGATTCAGCTGAATCTGGAATTTATCACACACCACGCTTCTATTGAACACTGCGTTGCACACGGAGCATGTAATCAACCGCTTAAGTAATGCAAGCAGTGAACTCGAGCACGCGGGAGCTACTCGTTGATGCTGAGTTGCGTCTTCTTCGTAACCGGCGACAGTTTCGGTTTTTGGTGGAGTTGGATAGAATTGCACTTGTGGTAGGTCACGGGTCCTTTCTGCACGATGCGTTGTGACAGCGATCACCGGTTGCTGTTGACCAGGTGATGTGTGAACAGGAACGTCTCGAATGAGCGGACTCGACATTTGTTCTACGTGGTAAGATGCTCCCTGAGCGACGAGGACTCTCTGACTTTCATCTTTAGCTTCCGCTGGGTTCAAAGACTCTCCCGTAGTCTCCGGCGGAACCCGCTGTCCCTGAAAGTCGCAACTCTCTATCATATCAAAGAGCATTGTCAGGTTCTCTTTAGCCGAAACGGGCTGAGAATGCTCAACTGCAGCAGGGGACCCTTCACTCTCATCGAGCCGATAGCTGTTTGCGTAGTCGATGTCTTTGTGTACATCATCATCCCTAGGAAACACAAACGAAAAGTAACATTCGTTAGAACCTCGTACATAACACTGTAAAGATACTTAACAGTAGGTAGGATACGTACGTTTTATTTTCGTTGACCCCGACGGAACTCACAGGTGAAGCGAGTGTCTGGTTCAGATTGTCACACTGTTGGGTCAGGTTCTGAAGCACACGTTTTACGTTTCGATCCAGGTTCTCCATGTACATTTCATCAACAGGGCTCATCGGGGGGATATGTCGAGTGGCATTGTAAGATTCGTCACATGGTTCATCCTGCAGAGGCTCAGACGAAGGCTCGTTGCGTGTACTTTCTTCTGTATCGATACGTGCAGGAGGAGACGGTTCACCCGGCTCTAGATCCGAATCACAAGTATTCTTCTCATTCTCTAGGGTTTCACCTCGGTCTTTAGCGGTCTCATCCTTCACAGCGTTCTCAGCTTCATCGATGTCAGGAGACTTTACATTTTCTTCACCTCGGGGTTCATGTGTTTCATCGAGGTCAGGAGGCTTTACGTTTTCTTCGCCTCGGGGTTCATGTGTTTCATCGAGGTCAGGAGGCTTTACGTTTTCTTCGCCTCGGGGTTCATGTGTTTCATCGAGGTCCGAGTCACACTTCTCGTTATCAGACTTCGAGGGGTCTTCCTGGACATCGGATTCGTCCTCGGACCCCGTAGACATGACATTCCTCTCTCGCATTCTCGAATCACGCTCAGAGTCATATTTGTAGTTCCCAGTGTGATTATTAGACTTCGAGTCATCGTCACCTCGCATTTCACAATCAGAGTCTGCCTCGGTGATATGTTTCGATTCCACGTTTTCATCTTGAATTACAACACAATCCGAGTCTTCATCTGTAGAATTAGAATTGTGTTCAGCGTGTACACGTTTTCCTCCGGTGTCTTTCTCATCATCGGACTCTTCGGATTCAGAGCGATCAGAGGTTCGAGTCATGTGTTCACGCTTCGTATCTCGAGTACGCAGTTTTTTTTTACGATCAGAACGAGCCCGTGTGTCATCGTCCCCTTCGCCCTCGGACAAAGAATCGGAATTTGAGCTACCAGAGTCGCTACTGGAACTATCGGATTCGCTACTGGAACTTCCGGAACTTGAACTCACGTTGATAGAATCAGGAGGTCTCGAAGAGCTTTTGTGGTTATTATTTGTTGACAACCAAGATCGCTTTCGAGATCCCTGACTAGACGAGGCGGCCCATTGGCGGCTGTACGCTCCCGTTATAAGTTTTATATGGTCCTCTGTGTCAGTGCTATCGTCTGCGCGTCGAGGGTTACTCGCGGAATCTTTGCGTTTCGGTGTGCTGCCCAACTTGCCTTCTCTAACGAGCTGTAAGGACCGGTTCAATTTAGGCTTAACGGAGGATACCTTACTTGCTGACGAGCACGGTTTGATCGCTGTAGGCGATTTCAAAGAGGGACTATGTCCTTTATGTTTGTCTGCATTAACCGAGACCAACGGCGGACTTCGACCCCCATCTTTAGGTGACTTCGCTAAAGCGTCTTTTCTTGTCTTCTTTATAGGAGGCGATTTATGAGGAGTCATGGCACTTCCCTTCTCTGATCTTAGATCCGATTTTGGACTGAGTTTCTCCGTTCTGGGTGAGCTTGAGGACGACCCGCGACCCTTGTTTTTTGTGAGATGCGTTTTCGATGAGACAATTTCACCTCTGGTGCTCGTACTAGCTAAGGACCGCACAAGTCGAGTGTCTGTTTTGACCGGAGAGCCTGCTCCACGGTCGGGTGTAACAGTTGAGTGACTAAAGCCATCTTGTCGCTTTCTGACAGGAGAACGTGCTCCACGGTCTGGGTTAACATTTGGGCGAGTAAAGGTATCTTCCTTAAGTTTCAGAGCGCGACTAAGCTTATTACCCGGGGTAGTAACTTCATCATGTGGACCTTCAGCGATTTGAGATTTGAGAGGGTTCTTCATGTGTTTTCGTTCACTCTGAGCGCGATCGAGTTTATTTCTCAAGTCATCGCTAGGTAAACGTAACTTCATAGCGGATAACAGTGCTTCTCTATCTCGGTCTCGAATACCCGTTTTATACGAATGCTCCCTGGGTGGATCAGACTTGATAGCCAGCGCGCCGTCTTTACGATGTGCAGTCAGTTCACGGTTCCCCGCGGAACAAGCATCGATTGTGACAGCTCTTGTCGTATTCGTGCAACATTTACCAGATGTCATATCTCTGTTAGAATTAACAGACTTTCCTGTTTCGCGGTAAGTCGGAGGATAACGCACGTGTTTTACATCAGTGAACGGTCTACGTGTACTGCGTGAAGACTCGGTCGAGTTTCGTTGCACCAGCGAACTACGATTCGCGGTGTTACTGACAGATTTACTGGGCTGTGATTTTGTAACGGTCCGTTGCTTCTTACTCGAGCGGTCGTATCCATCTTCCCATTCCACAGGAGCTCTTCGTTTTTGCACATTGGAACATGACCCAAAGTTTACTTGCGATTGTCTCGGATGACTGCGCGAAGTTGTTGCGCAGTCACGAGGATAACTCGGGCCCGTCTGATACTTAGAGTCCTTGTGGTAATTAGAGCCCACGTGATAGTTAGAGTCCTTGTGGTAATTAGAGCCAGCGTGATAGTTAGAATCCGTTTCGAAGAACATTCGTTGTTGTAGGTTACGCAATGGCGAGTGTTCCGTATCCCCCGCTGTGTTTACCTCGGGGTAATAGGTGTTTCCATTCTCGTAAGGGTAGAACGAAGGTCTACTATATCCACGAGGGAACTCATTTGCCATTGCAGATACAGTCACTTCGGATTCATCAACGGGTGAACATCTTCATGGTCCGCTTGCCATATGTACACTGTTTGCACGGTCTCTGTAACTAATCTTTTATATAAAGAAGCTCCTCCTAGTGTCAAGGTCTTTTCAGGGTTAATTCCAGATTAGGCACAGTATCTCTTTGGTGCGGTCTTCACATAAGTCTTTGTTCGTTTCGCACGCAAAATTGTATAGCTGTACAACCTTCACATTACATCCCGCATACAGTTAGACAAAGATTGTAGACAAGCCATTCTCTCTTCTGTACAAGTCCGTATGATTATGAAGCTCCAATGCGATGAAAGCTTTAACCTTCTTAACAC
This sequence comes from Lepomis macrochirus, assembly GCA_024633595.2. Classification (NCBI taxonomy): domain Eukaryota; kingdom Metazoa; phylum Chordata; class Actinopteri; order Centrarchiformes; family Centrarchidae; genus Lepomis; species Lepomis macrochirus. The sequence continues at coordinate 32,029,348 of JALXJV020000019.1, read as the reverse complement.
CGTGATAGCTCCAGCTGGATAAAGTGCTCGAAACCCCTGACACGGCCTATAAACCCCGGGATCAGTGAACGGGGCTGTAATGAAAGGCTCAGCGTTTTCATGACTCGTATTGAAACCCCGGGATCAGTGAACGGGGCTGTAATGAAAGTCTCAGTGTTCATTAAACCCCGGGATCAGTGAACGGGGCTGTAATGAAAGGCTCAGCGTTTTCATGACTCGTATTGAAACCCCGGGATCAGTGAACGGGGCTGTAATGAAAGGCTCAGCGTTTTCATGACTCGTATTGAAACCCCGGGATCAGTGAACGGGGCTGTAATGAAAGTCTCAGTGTTCATTAAACCCCGGGATCAGTGAACGGGGCTGTAATGAAAGGCTCAGCGTTTTCATGACTCGTATTGAAACCCCGGGATCAGTGAACGGGGCTGTAATGAAAGGCTCAGCGTTTTCATGACTCGTATTGAAACCCCGGGATCAGTGAACGGGGCTGTAATGAAAGTCTCAGTGTTCATTAAACCCCGGGATCAGTGAACGGGGCTGTAATGAAAGGCTCAGCGTTTTCATGACTCGTATTGAAACCCCGGGATCAGTGACCCATAAATGGTCAGAACCCGATTGGATGAAATCACGGGAAATGCATATTGCATAAACTCAACAGCACCGCTGAAACGAGAATCGTTTCTGTGCCAGCACGCACGTAATCATGGAGTCAAACAGCTATTACACCGACCTAATGGTTCCGAGTAAACGCTTCCAGGTGTATACCTATCTGAGGAATAACCCTGATGTGTTCGAAAGGTTCTTGAGAACTATAGAAACCTACGAGTATGAGAGGATCCCCCGTGAAATCGAGGAAGAAATTATACAAGCGAACCCGTGGTTTACCGATAACACTCTACATCTGGCCATCCAAAACATGGTCAAAGACATGAAACGAAGCGATGAGTATAAAGAATACCCGGAGATTGCGCTGCAACCAATATTTCAGAGGTTGGGTGCCTCTGGGATGTGTCTGGTATTGGACACGCTCCGAATCGCGAACCCGCAGTTTCAGGAATCTGACATTCTGTTTTCGATCACAGATCCCCTGAAGTTACGCGGTAAGCCAGCGTTCCGCATGTACCCGATCTTGATGGACTTGAAGTATTCCTTCAAAGCTCTGAAAATTCTTTTAGCTCAAGAGCTGATAGAAAAATTCCCCCCTTTACGATACGGTGAGATCGAAAATCTGAGCCCTATTGACTTGGCAGATGTGCTGAACAGCCGGATGCATCGGACCAGTGCATTCTTGATGTATGTGATATTAGTGTACATTCATCACGAAGCGATGATCCCGACTCTGGTCTCGTTTATCAGACCGATCGCTATAGCACGCCGTAGGGCTGCGCAAAACAATGTGTGTAATGCATCCAACTAAAAGTGTGTGACCATCACAAATGTATCTCTGAGTGTTTTTCATTGACTACAGATGTTCGAAAGATGTGCATGTGCAGTAGATTCATCAGTTTACAGGACTTGCCTTCACGCTTATCTCACTCGGCTTTACACATGTGTTACTATGTGATTACCTCAAAATCTCCTCCCTCGCAAAGATATAAAAAGAAGACCTCCGATAGTTCCACGTTCATATGCTCGGCTACAACATGGAATTAACAATGGACTCTCCTGCAGTTACCACGTACCCGTCCTCGGTATGGTTGGAACACACGTTTACGAATTCCCCCGACACCGGTGTGATCGTGACACCCGTGTACGATAATGTGACAGCCGAGGATGGTATCACATTCCACCTAAATGCACCCGGGCGCAAATCACACCCGTATCCGAGGACACCGGCCAACAAGCTCGAATCTGCACCCGCGGATCTTGTGATATCTAGAGGGGCTACGAGTGTTCGCATAGGAAGAGAACGTAACCGTATTTCGTACAGGTACGGCAGACTGTGTTTATCTAAAGGATACAAACCGAGGTTCATAGACCCTATATTAGACGGACTGGGGTTGCACTACGAAGAGGCCTGTCTACACGTATACACGGACAAGGATGATACTCGAGACACCTCGCATGGGATATGTATCTTAGCCCCTAACTTTGATTCGAGCGATGAAAGTGACGACGTCCAAAGTGAACAACAGAACGCGGGTACCAAAGGCCGTTGTACCCAAATACAACCTGACGAAGACGGAAACTTGCGGGATATACACGTTAAAGGAGCGCTGGATGTGGAGTATCGCATCAACTTGAACACTGAAAAACCTAAACATTTCGAAGGCTGGTTCGTTGGACAGCATTCGGGTGACTGGTACCAACCGCCCGGAGGCGCACCTAAGGACCCCGAACTTTGTCTCTGGCTTGCACAGCCCGAGGATCTGGTCATTTCAAGAGGATACGCGTCGGTTCTAATATGTGCGAATGGAGCGATTCGTACGGTCGGAGCAGTTGCAGTGGCCGTGTTGCCCCTCATTTATAATTCCGAGACATCGAAATGTTTCTCTAAAACCTTTGTGGTATTTCAGTGATCACTTCTTCCCCCTCGCTATATATTTGAGAGTGATGAATATGATTTGTCACAAATTTCTTATTTGTAGTACAGTGAATGTCCTGTTATAAATGAAATAAAACCATACAGAGTGACTGAATGTATTTTTTTGTATTTATTACAATATGAACACATGAATATAATAGTGTACAAAGTGACAATGTATTTATGCAGCATGACATTACTTGCACATGAAATAAGAAATAATTACAACGTTTATATGTTTATTACAATACACACAAATGTCTTGGGCATCGGTTACAACATCTTATAACTCTTTAATCTAGCAACCCCGAGTCCGCTCCCTCCTCCGCCGGATCCCGTAAAGTACATGTACGCGATCCCCGCGGAAAGCGCAGTGCACCATCCCATCAGTATAGTGACAGAAGTCCATAATGCAGCATCGCTAGCAAACCCCGAGAGCCAGCCTCCGAATGTCACTCGGCTGGCCGTGATCTCTTCGTAGCGTTTGTCAAACTGTTGTATGTTCATTGTGATATTTTCCAAATCCTCCTTTACGCTCAAGAGCTTCACGGTAGTGTTTATGATGTCCAATATCTCCATCTCAGGACCTTTCACCGTATTGTCTTTGAGTAGATCCGAGAACGAGACCGGGCCATCCGATATGTGTGGTCTAGAAAACGGTTTCAGCGGAGGAGAATCTATCTCCACAGCCACGGATCCTTCCATCCACGTCACTTTCTTATCCCGGTAACATATACCCCTGTGGCATGGAGCGCATACGGTTTTACACTCGCTCGGATTCTGCACACATCTCAGATATCTATTGTGAGGCTCGGGTTTGTGACAATAGCGGCCGTGACACTCTGAGGGTTCGTAGTAGCTCCCATCTATCAACCACATGTTATAATCAGGCCAACAGGGGACTCCGTCAGTGCTCATCTTGGGCATGGGTATGATACCTCGAACAACCGTCTGTTCCACGGTACCCGGTATAGAATGCACTATGAATAATTTTCTGTCCTTGTACAACGCCGTTCCCACAGTGGGGAATTCGGAAAGTCCCGGGTGTTCTCTCATCACCGTCATACCGCTCGGGCAGCTCCCCGAACGTTTCGTGGCTATCTGCCTGAGACAGTTTTCTACTCCCCTAGCCATAAACCTCGTGTGCATCGCGGCCTGCATCATCTGATGCGTAATGCTCTGCATCTGCGCGTACCACATTTGATAGCTGGCCATGACCGAGAATTTTATGTTGGTGTCACGCAGGGCCATCTCCGTGTTTCGCATCATAGCGTCTCTCATCGTGGCGAAGTTGTTATTCACGATCATGGTGTTCTTCTGTATCTGTTTTTCCTGCTCGTCTATTCTACCGTTGACCAGCGCTATATTGCTGTCTAGCTTATTGCTAACTTCCACCATCGTGTTGGCCACGGAGACGTAAGAATTCTTGAGCAGATCCATTTGCTCCTCCAACGCATCAACCCGGTTCGATACGTGCCACGCGAGCCCTAGAGCCGCTCCTCCTGCGATTATGCCTAAAAGACGTTTACGTCTGGAACGGCCGGGTTGGTTACGGTGAGGCTTATCGAGCCACGGAAACGGAGCGTTGTCTGGTAGTTCGTACATCTTCGCCTTTTTCTCCTGAACAGCTAACTCTTCTAGGCCCTCTCTCATCAACTCGCCCGCTCTGCGAGCGTCATTTGCGATCTCGTGCGCGGTGTTACAGAGCCGTCCGTAGTCCTTCCTACAGCTATTGTCCCCTCCGCATATTGCGATTAAACAAGGTCGTAACGAGCTAACATCATCGTTTATACAAGTCACATTCATGTTGATATAGTCTATACCCGGTGTAAAGTTTGAAACGAAGTAAAATGCTTCCGCGGGTTTTACTATGACACCGTGTTTATCTTCCACTTGAGGTTTGTCCAAGGTGTAACCGTCATCTAGAAAAATCACGTTCAAGCTGTGCGTAGTCTCTCCTGTGTTATAGGCCGTGCACACTTTATTGACAGGAGGCTCGTATTCTACGACTTGATCCGAATCCAAAATGCCTACCATGTAATGATTTCGGTCCGTAGTAGGGATAAAGGTGTTGATATTGACAGCGGTTTGAGGGGGTCTCGTCGAGAGCGCCGCTTTTCGGATGGGCTCGCCGGGGGTACAGGATTCCAGTTTGTACAGGTTAGCAATATATATTTTATCGTAGCTTGTGCTATACAACTCCCTATGCGGTTCCTTGAATACACCCAGTGCCCCGTGAGCCGCGATGAGCCCGGGGCATACCACAGTGTTGTGTAAGCCTATGTTGTACTGTGGATCTAAACAGTTCTTAGATCCCGATGCGGGGTCCTTGTATTGACTCTCTGGAACCTGAACCACGATATCATGTATTTTTTCAACCTCGGTCAGTGACCGTGCTCTTCTCCTCGGTTGCGAACCAGCCGCTGCCGATACGGTGGATATACCAGCCGAGATCTGTTGCCTTTTCCAATCCCTGAGCCTGTGCACAGCTGAAGTGATACCCAGTATAGCCGGGGTATCAGACCTAACGCCTTGTTTAAAGTCCGAGTCGATCGGGGATATCACAAATTGGTTGATACCAAATGCTACAGCGATTAATTCGGGGAAGCGTTTCAGTATTTCGAAAGATGTCGATGTCATGGTCACGTTCACCATAACGTCCCTGGCCCAAACGGTTGTCACGGAGCCAGAGCAACACTTTGTATTTAGATCCTCCTCGCACTTTAACGCGGTGTTAGTTTCCATGTCAGCGAGAGGTAGCTCCGTTACAATGTCCTCGAACTTACGGGAATCTCTGCTTTCTAACATGCTGATCCGGAGACCCCCCGTGAGAGACAGAGTGTAGATCATCTTGTTAGCCTTGACCCCGCGCCTGAGCAAAGTCAACAGATACGCCATGACACCGTCCTCGGTGCCCGAGTTCGTTTCTGGCGGTGTCCACATGTTCTGGCAGCGCCCCGGGTTTTTCATGTCAACAGAGACCCGGGGTGTCACGAAGGCTTCAAAATCGCCCAATTGCGAAAAATCCATTTCACGGAGAAAATCACTTCGCTCAGGAAGACGCAAAAACATCTTCGAAACCCCGTTCCGCACCAACGCGGAGGATAGCGCCGCGGACACGATAGTGAGATTTCGCTCGTTCGATTCTACCGCCGTACACTGTCCTCGGCCCCATGTGCTGGCATCCAACATGATAGCGCTTGCGTGTGTAGATATCATGACCTTGTACAGCGTTTTGGATATAGTCGATATAGCAGGATTGAAGTCTTGATGCGTATGTGACATGGCGATTAAACACTCATCGAAGGGAACCTTGATGATCACCGGACCCGCTCCGGCTACCATGTGAAATGTAGCGACATCTAGGTCTACAGACAGATGGTTCGATGTATACGCTGAATTTCGAAGGGTCAGAACGTCCTCTGTCTCAGGCCACTTTCGCAAAGGCACGGGCGCGTATAAGGTTCTTCTCAATACCTTATACGCAGCGCATTGCGGATCCGATCCGCAATCGGCCATGGGGTCCTCTCCGAAGAAATAATCTCTATGACGTGGACTCGCGTGTAGCATGATAGATACGTTGTTCAGGGGAGTATCAGCAACTAGGCGATCTGAACATTTGAATCCGCCGGGGACCGTGAAACACGAAGAACGATCTAAACTCCTCACGAACGCGCCCAACATAGACGAACCGTTCGCTTGATTAGCAAGGGTCCCAGATGGTCCTTGTCGGTCCGGCCTCCAGTAAGCGATGATGCTCCCGGGACAGTATTGAGTGCATCGATCAGCCGCACGGTCGTACTCGGTGGCTAGAGCGAAGCCGCTCCGGCTGCTTCCGTAACACCAGCCTGTTTTTGTATTACATGTATTGACCGATATCCACACGTACGGTGCGTATCCGTACGGTTTCTCAGCAAAGGCACCATCGATATACGGTACAAACCACAGGAGAACAATGATCCTGAACACCATCCTGTCCGCTCTCACCGTGCGCAGGTATCAGAGGGTGTGTGTCACTAAAAGGTATCGGTGGTCATAATCCGGTTGCTGATGTTAGTAACTGTTGCACGCGGTATACACAGGCTTAAATACAATACATTCTTTTAATTTAACGAGAAAGGAATGTAATATGTACATGTTCTTCATTTCTAAACCGTATGCGGTTTCACAACAAGGAGCCGCTACTACCTCCCGAAGGTTTGTCAGTGTCACTGGATTTGAATTTCATTAGGGCTTGACATGTAGATGCCAGGCATATGAACTGTTTCACGGCGTCGCTGTGAACCTTTGCGACATCTTGATCAGTCACACACACCGGCCTACCCATGTGCGTAATGACACGGTTCATAACTCCCAAAGACGCTTCGTTCGCCATCACGTAAGACTTGCTGATGAGGTCCACGGTCATATTCTGTATTACTCCGATTACGTTTTCATCTCTCACGCTGTGAGCTAAATGAACATTGACCTGCTCTTCTGTGAACCGATGATCGTACATGTCCAGGTACCCTTTCACTTCGTTGGGTTTAAGCACTTTGATTGAGTCTAAAGTGTTTTTGTCTAAGTTACACAAGGGGCACGGCACGTGCTTCTCTTGTGTTCGCACGTCTTCGATGTACGGATGTTCTCGACCCGAGAGCGACATGTACAGAGTAGGATATTGTTTCTGTATGAAACGTTCGTTTCCGTCGCTCCTGGACACTTCTCCGCGCGGTACATCTCCGGGATCGGGGTACATGTGAAATACATCTTCGGAGGCCATCTCGGGCACGTACCCCAGGTTTCTCTCGGTAGGATCACTCCCATCGTCGGTGTAGTCATTCCGAGGTTTACTAACGCGAACGTTTGAAGCCGAGTTTGTTCGAAGCGTATCATTAGCCCGCTGTCTATCGTCATTTTCATTCATCCGGAAGGTTTCCCGTCTCCTTCTACGCTGACCACTGACCCGTAACGGTCTTAGCGAGGATGCGCTCGATGACGGTCCGGGCGAAGAGTCGCGTTCGCGACCACGCGAGGGACCCGGGTACGATGGAACGTCCTCGTCTTCGGACTCTCGAATGCTCATCGCGTTGTATCGAGGGAGACGCGTCTGATGAACTCGTGACTGGTGCTATAGAAGCTGACCGGTTCACGGTATGCGGGTCACTAATCGTCTGGTGTTGCGACGCGGGCGAACGCTGCGTGTCGCGTACAGACTCGGACTATGTGATTGCCATACTAGACAGCGAACAATGTAAATGGTGCGACTTAACATCTCGACACGCGGAGGAGAGCGATTTCGATCACGTAAGGACTTTGGCATACTTACGGGGGGTATTCGAACTCTCGCTGACTGACACAGCCAGGCTGTCAGAGTTAATCACCGAGCTTACTAGCACACAGAGTACGCAAACTCAAAGGGAGTCTAACGGAATACCGTTCACCGGAACCCAGCCGTATTGTACAGTGGAGAACGTGAGACACATATCTAGTCGAGCCTTGACATTGTTGAGGGGATTCGACCGCGACTTTGTTTGGGGTCATAATCTCACATTCAACACTAGAGTTCGTTCATCGGGTTCCACCGAGCCCTGCGACTCGGCCAGCTCAGAATAATACAGTCTTTGGCTATGGCAGTCAACGATACGAGTCCGTTGATCAGCGAAGGAGCTAGAATAGGACCCGTGTTCAGTACCAATGAAGAATGCGCGTTTATAAAGTTATCACCCAAGGACAACTTCAGGGCTGTCGTAAACACGAGCAGTATGTCTTTGGTGGAATACGCAGAGCCGCGTAACTACCCAGACGGAGAGTCGCGATCCGACCCCTCTCTATTCGTGCCCATTTTCTGTAAGGAATGCTACGATACTAGCCACGAGACATACGAAGAAGCCTTATCGAACCTGACTTCCTCCGGGACCGAAAAATTTCTAGTCGGGTTGTGTAGCGTATTCGGAGCGGCCCCCGGCGAAGACTACCCTGACTCTAGAAAGGATTACTTCTTGGAAAACGAAACCGCTTATTCCGGAGCGTGTCACCCTCAACCCGGGAGATCTGTGTTTTTGCACAAGAATGAGCGCGAAATAGGTAATGTGAAATGTTACTGGCACGTGCACAGCAGATCCATTCAAAAGACATTTTTGTATTGTTGTGTAGCGTGTTCGAAAACAGATTACACAGAGGGTCTCCTAAAGGGAGATATGAGCATGGGCTTTAGCTTAGGCACAGTAGGTGACAATAAGATCGGAGCTGTAACGGAGGAATGTAGTCTGGTCACCGTGCCGATGAGACCAGGTTGCTTTTGTACTCTAGCGAATCGCGAGGAGCTACGCCTCACCATGATCAGGTTAGGGTTTTCCACGCTAAAGAACTCGCATCTTGACGCTGGCGCAACGGACGATTCTGCGCGTGGTACCTCGGAGAATCTAACAGATCCGGCTGGAGTGCCATGCCCGGACTCTGAAAGTATATACGATACTGTAAGGTTCCTTCGTAAGGCTGTGACAGAACAGGTTACTCAAGTTCAATTGCTCAAAGACCTCTTATCCGCTATCACGGTGCAGAATAGTGTATTAACCCAGAGACTGGAGTCGCCCGAAGATCCAGATACGCTGTTTACAGTTCGAGGCGCCAAAGATTTCACTAAACGCACCGGGGTCAAGACGAAACTCTGCGCCGGACAACCGCCCGAAGAACACGCTAGCGGCTCAGAAAACGCACAAGATCGTTCTCACGAAAAAAACATGACGTCGCAAAACACTCAACTCGAAACACTGATTTCGCTCCTGCAAAAGCAGCAACAGCCGCAGCCTCAACAGCAGTACCAGGAGTTGCAGTCGCAACTAAACACTCTTCAAACGCAGCTAATTCCTATACTTCAAAAAATGACTCAATCTCACGATCATGAGCCTTGGAGCCGCGGAGCTCAACAGCGGGAGCTTATGCACTCGTCCGGATATCGCAACGGGATCAACGAAGCCAGCGGATCCTTTCGAAGCGATACTCTCACGGAAGACCAGGAACGTATCATCGCGATGGAATACAACAAAATCGAAGCGGAGAGACAGGCCGCTGCCCAGAAAGAGCACGAGAGAATGTTAGACGCCATCAAGGCGAGCATACGAGATGTGATATCGGAACAACAGCGCAGCAGCGCAGAGGCGTCTTATGTTGCGGATGAACCTAAAGGTACATTGGAATGTTTAGCACGCGGGACTCCATACAATCGATCTGCGAGTAAACGGACCAAGGACATCTCTGCTCGTAACGTATTGGCTGAACTCAAGGAACTTACGAAGCTCATAGCCGATCGTGACACGGGATCACCTAATCAACCCGATGCTGGCGCTATGGACACGGACGAACCCGAACCCCCTAACGCAGCAGCCACCGAGACCGTAGCCCAAGGCTCTCAAATGTGTGTCACGAAACAACAGGCTGGATACCAAGGTCCAGCGCTACACAGCGGTTCTCGCAAGTGCAAAACCACGAGTCCGGTGGACGATTTCATTTCAGCTGTGGTGGTGAAAAAGTGAATCGTGTAATTGATGTGACTTGTGTACATAAATCATGTATCCGTGTTCAACGTCTTATAGTCAGTAGAAACATCAAATAAAGTATTGAAACCTTGAACTCACTTCGTCTCTTGTCCTAATTACATTTCAGTAAAACAAATGATGCTAACCCAGTTCTAGTTAGGTGGGTGAAATCACAGATGACACATTTACCAGTTTGTACAATATGTTTATTCATACACAAAGTGCATTGCACATGTACACGGAGGTGAAGACATGTTCACGTAGAAGAGCCTACTCTCCGAGACTCAGTTTTTAGGCAGTCTAGACAGCCAAGCCTTATACCCCTTAGGATCCTTTTTGACACGATCTTTCCACTCCTCACGGCGTTTCTTGAATATACCATCCGAAGACATTCCGATCTCGTCGTGTCTCATCTCAAATGTGCACACGGTAAAGGACCCGGCGTTGTCAACACGTTCGCAATATCTCTTACGATACAGCTGCTTTGTGGATAAATCGTCTTCGTCGTGTCTTCTTTCTACTTTCACCGGTCTTGAAATGTCAATGAGGTGCCTGTCACACGGAGCTTCGTCGGCGAACCATGGAGCACTTTCAATCCATTCGCCGTAGCGGTCGGGATCACTAGTGGCTCTCTTTAACCACTCAGGGAACCGCTTGTCGTACATCTGTTGCGGAGACAATCCCTTGTCGTCTTGCCATTGATCGAATGTAGCATCGAATATCTCAGCGATCGCATGCTCAGTCAACGGCTTACAACGACCGACAGGAGCCTTTCTCAGCCACTCGCTGTAATGCTCTACAGTGTCAGGGGCTCTTTCTAGCCACTCGCGATAACACTGTTCGAAGGATTTGGAACCGAAAGTGTTCAGGTACATGTTTTCAGATAGGAAACAATGCGTTTAGACGATGACCCAGCTGGAGAATCGATTGAGTGTGAAAGCTCGGTTACAATTCTGGGATTTATATACAAAAGTGGGGGTTAGTTAGCCACGTGATATTAGCTACAATTTCGTAGCCAACACAAGACTAACGAAATGCACATTCTAGATTGCGTGCATACCAATCAGCCATGGCAGCCCAAACATCTTTACGAGCGATGCTAAACGAGCCCCGGGTTACCGAGAGCGCAATCACCCATGCAACGCCTCCCGTGAAAGACTCGTTTCCTGCGAGCGAAGCGTTCATCTCAGGGATGAATTCCTATAAGGGCCAATGTAACAACACGTGCCTCGGGAGCCTGGACTTTAAACACGTACCGTCGCAACTAACACCTTCGCACCGCACCCTTCGCGTAGGGGACGTGTGTGTACGGTTGTTAGCCCTGATCGCAAAGTCCGAGGAATACTCTTTGATCGTGGACTTGTATAACACGTACATCGCGAAGGGAAGTTCTATTATAGCCAAAGCCTGTCTTAACAGCTACACGGGTATACAAGAGCTGTGCATCCCGGCGATCCCCATCCACGTTTTGGTCTCGGAATGGAACAGAAGCCTTCTCCAATTCCACGCTGCGACAAGCTCGATGCGGAACGCGAGCTCCCGTACGGGCTCGGGGTCTCGCGCCGGGATCGCCGCGAACGTTGTAGACCTGGCCCTCAAGAACGTTCCCGTTATGAGTGACCATTTATGGTTTGTGTTACATTCGATAATTTCGCATCCGTGCTTGGTGAAACACGCTATTCAGGTGGTAGGCTCCGTGGCATCTAAATCCGGACTCCTGTACCACACGGGCCAAGTGGATAACGCCACAGTACCCGGAGCCGATCGCGCTCACGCGATACGCCTGTACCTGATCGCGAAAAGCGTGTCCGCGTCAGTGCGACCGGTTACACCACTCGGGGACCACTGTGGAGCTAAACTGTGTCTCATCTGGGTCGCCAACGAAGGAGAATTGCATGACTACATGCGCAATTTCGAAAACTGTCACTACGTACACATAGGTACGCGCTCGGGAAACGTGTTCCGTTGCAACGCGTTTTGCGAATGGCGCCATTACGATCATAACACGTTTCGGAATATGATTCTCGTAGGAGAACGCGTGGTTTCCAAGTTGGGTTATACGGAACTCGCTGGTAACACCGGGGATTCGGCCAGGTTAGTGAACCCCGAGCACCAGTAGCAGCAATGTTACCCAGAACCTGGTTACCCGAGCAAGACTTGATCTTATGCGCATCTTTGCGAAGGACCTTGACCACGGTCAACGTACACCCACTGTATCTCCCCCCCGTCGTGTGCTGGCTCAATGCTACTCAAGTGAGGATTCAGCGCTTTAAAACGGTCTTACTTAAAAGCCTCTCGTTTGTTTCCACCGCTGTCGTTCTCGTGACTTTATTTCTACACGCGATTCGACTTTGTAACATATCTAAAATGGACTTACTGGACGCGATCTGGTCTATCTCTGTATGCACAGCCTTCTCAGCTGGTTTGATTTGCTCGATTCTAAGCTCGGACACAAGGAACCGATCGAGCACACCGAGTGGACTCACGGACACGTTATCGGGGATGTCTTGGTATCACAAAGCCGCCATGTGTACGCTGTTGTTAGCAGCATACGTGTATACGTGGGTGTACTATCGGAAATATCACGGGTACCACGAGCCCAGCGGCGTGAAGGAACCTTCGTGGGATACACGTACCCTCCTGCAGTGGACAACATGTTCCTTTATCTGGATTAACGTAATGGGGTTTATGAAGCTCAGGGTAAACTGACCTGATGCAATCCGCGCGTGTATACGCGATAACGATAGTGACTCTATATCTGACATGTGAACTAATAACAACATACTGATCGGAGCACACGAACGATCAGTGGCTTACCGGGTACAAAATCATCTTTCTAATCGCTGGGGCACGAGCCCTGACACGATATGTGACTTTAGAACTGAATACCTTACTGGAGAATACCCGGGAGCTCCAGGTCTCGGCTCTAGCGACAACTGCTTTCAGTGAAGTGCTCGCTCACTACAGAGAAGATAGATTGGCGCACAGCGATATCGCCGAGTTGGACCACGAGAAATCCTCGCTCGGATACGAACAGCGCACCTCGTACGGTCCGTACAACCGAGACACTCTATCATCTGTATTCTGGTGTACGTTTTACATGTTTTTAGTCGCGTATAATACGCTCCATCACATCCTCACCCCTTGGTCGGATGCGACGCCCTTGCTGTTCGGAACACCATTTTACACGATCTTGTACGGTGTTATCGCAACGATCTGCGGCGTACGCAAAGGACCGGGTGTAAGGTAAAGGCGAGATCGAGTTCTGAGATACGTCTCCTCACTATGCAAGCGCAAATGAAGAAACGTTCAACGTAAAAAACGTGATCATGTCCGGATCTTCGAGTTCAACTCAAGCGCACAAGCCTTTTCTGAGCAAGTGTCTGGATCAGTGGATCGCTAGAATCGTTTGCTCTTTGGTAATCCTAAACGTAATCCTCTGGTTCGTGAGAGCGTGCTTCCACGCAAACGAGGTTCTCGGCTAAGATTGTCACTTCACTTCATACTATGAAAACGAGTGATAATATCGAGAACCCAGCACTGGGACTTGCGCCTTTCCGGGATAATACCGAGAACCTCAAATGGTGGTTCGCGCTTTTCCAGGATTACACGAACCAAGGGGATCACAGGGCGACTCCTGAAAGAGATTCGGGTAGCTGGTGGCTTTCGCTCGACGGACACGATCGGGATGAGCGTGATACAAGAGTTCACACCGCAGGTGCATCTCAAACGCATACGAAGGAGAGGAGACCTGAGGAGCTTGTCACTCGTCCATCGCATACGGAGGGACACGGAAGCGCTCAAGCGTCGGTGTCTTCGCGTGATCATCTGGATATGGTATTCATGAGATCATTCAAACACATACCCCGTAACCACCACACTAAAGACCTCGCGAAGACAAAAAGGAGGGTTCTGATCCCGCACATACAACCTGACGCCTGACAGTGACAACGAGACTCTCTGTTTCACGCTTACAGTAAAATGTGATATGAAATGCATCTTGTGTAATATGAAGTGTCAATAAACGATATCGAAACTTCACCGTGTGCCATTGAGTGTCAATCGTATACATAATATATTGTTTCTTTTATGTATAAGGACATGTGGCGCTTAAGAGGTGTGGTTCATCTGTTGTTCCCCCATAAAGATGTGAGCACCAGCGATCAAACTCAAACTATTCGGATTTCCTTGAGGGGCTTTCATTTCAACAAACGCCATCATGATTCGCGTTGTACTATTGACCCTATTGATATCCGCGTACAATGCGAGAGCTATGGAGCAGGTTATCGCTCACATTGGAGAGACTGTGATTTTGCCCTTCCGAACCACTCACACCGAACCAGTCACGCAAATAAGTTGGCAAAGGAGGATCAGCGCTTCTAAGGCTGATAATATATTGACATTTGTACATCCTAACTTCCATTACGTGGAGCCCTACTATCGGTTCACGTTCGCGGGGAGCGTGTCCTCTAACGTATCTGATGGATCCTTAAAAGTGTCCAATGTGACATTGCAGGATGAGGCTATCTACACGTGCATTTTCACATTTTTCCCAAGCGGGAACCGTATGGTACATGTGCAACTGATCGTTCTTGTACCTCCCCACACGTATGTAACAGACAACCGTCCCGTTTCGGGTAACCAGGTCAAGGCCCTAGCGACATGTACCGCTGCAGGGTCCAAACCCGAGGCGAGAGTCGAGTGGCTTACGGATACTCGGATCGGTAAATATAAAGTGGAAACTAACTACACCCGTCACCGAAACGGGACCACGGACACGGTTAGTGTGCTGCACGGAGTCCCGGACACGGAGATCGATCGTCGCACGGTGCAGTGTAAGATCAGCGGATCATCTCTCCCGAAGGACAAAACTCTACTCTTCGACATCCGCATTCAGTCTAGACCCGTGAATGTGACTATCACGATGGGACTAGGCGGTGATCTTGACTGTACAAGCTACGGTTACCCAACGCTCAATATCACCTGGGTTAGAGAGGATGGTCCGTGGCCTCGTTCCGGTGTGGAATTACACGGTTCAAGACTTAGGTTGCGGAGCACAAGCTTAGACTACAGCGGAGTCTACCTATGCAACGCTGCCAATGTACACGGTGTAACTAGCGCCATCGCGGTAGTGAAGTCTCAACCGTGTACCCTTGACACGAACGCTTCCCTGTGGTTGATATGGCTCACTGTACTTTTGTTAGCTACCGTGTGCATGGGATGTGGATGTTACTGCATGTCAAGAAAATGTACATTTCACGCTCCACATGGCAACTCAGATGTATTATAAAATGTGACCATGTTCTATATTGTTGTATGCATGTACAATATAACATATCCAAGGGTTCCGTGTGTATGTACAACTCCGGAATAAAAAGGATCATTATAAACTGCAAACGTGTATGTGTTGTATTTGTTGTATGTCATAGGTTCTATACATAAACCAAAGTTATGTATCACACGAAAAGAAAAATCACAAAGACAAGTTTCTCAGGTTCAGACGCTTTTTATTTTTCATGCAAATACAAGAATCTCAGTTCAATCCATATGCATTATGTACACAAGCCCCGAATGCAATTCTCTCAGGTTGAGACAAAACTGTATCATACACTCAATAAACACACACAGTGTACACCGTATATACATCAGGAGAGCCATCTACTCACGTTAAGCTTAGCTACGAATCTGTCACCGGTATTAATTGTGTTATAGTTATACCCATTGCATGCTCTTAAGACCTGACCCCCAGCGAAACCTTGTACACCTTCCATTATAGTCATTGCGTGTCTCAGCACTGTCCTGAGATACGTTTTTGTGGAATCGTCGTCCACGATACTTATGACGTGGTCTGGGTTGAAACTCTCGTTTATCGCCGCAGCCGCCTGATTCCTTGTCGCGAGTGGCACGGTATCATCGTATCCACCGCCATTAGCCACGAGTGTCAACATGGATAGTGTACTTTCAGGTGTGTACGGGGACATCAGCTGAAACACGTTAAATTCAGGATCCTGTTTAAGCGCGTGTATCACTTCTTCAACGGGGTCCCCTCCGAACTCACAATTAACTCTTCTAGTGGCTAAAAGACCACCCCAGATCCCTTTGTTCACTGTAGTATTGTAACCTAGATCGCAGGTGACAGACATTTGAGCTCGAACGTCGCGCTCGTTCGGGAGCTGCACGGTGAAACGATCTCCTTGTCTCAAAGATTCATGTCCTGTGTTGATGAGTTCCACTTCGTAAAGGTCCGGGTTGTTCAGGAACGGTCTATTCCCAATAGGGCTGTTCGCGGCACACACCGCGACCTCTTTCAGGTTCGTTTTTATAAACTCAGCCTTTAGTCCATGTAGAGTTGGCACATACAGGTCCATGTCTTGCACGAAATGAAACAGTCCTCCGGGTAAATTACCGATGGCGGACTCGTACTTGTAACACCCGTATGGTACATCCGAGTTTCCCAACGTGGATTCCGTGAGCGATATGGTGTAAGCACGGATGGGCACGTGTACTCTTGTCGAGGACATACTCGAAATACGTATGAGTCTTCAGAAATGTAATCGTTTTACGCGAGCGTAGACTGTGCGAATATGCTAGTAGCGATAAAAACCAAGTCACCCGCAGAAAAGAAACAGTCTTGCGTGTTGAGCCTTTTTACAGATAGACGCTAGCGGAACATTAGGCTCAGTCAGAACGAGTAAAACAGTCGCTACCAATTCCAGGGGTATAGGTGTCCTTTCGCTATCACGAGCGAGTAGTTGCACCGTGAGTGTATTCAGGTGAGATTCGGAAAGCACACCGAAGGTACGAGAAAACCAAGGGCACCACTTTAATATGATGTATGAGTTGAGATCGTCCTGAGGACCCGCTCTCGGAGGTGTCAATTCTCCCTGCTTACAAAAATCGCATCGGTACGAGAGTGGTCCAATGTAACCCGTACCTCCCGAAGATCTCAACCATGTCAGATGTAACAATTCTTCCAGTGTAAACTCGTGCCAACCGCGAATGTCTGTGTCCATATCCGCCGTTTGTGCTCGTAAACCCTAGGCTCGTGAGTTCTACGAATAGCACATCTCGTCCCTTATGCGATACGCCAATAGTGTAGGATCGTAAAAGGCCACGGTTCCCACGGTTTCCGCGAAATTGCAGTTCGTCATTCTGAGACTAGATCTTTTCACTACCCGTGTAAGTGCTACGTACACGGACGGTTTTATGGGAGACATGAAGAAATTTCGGGGCGGGTGATACAACACGGTTCCTCTCACGGTGCAACCTTGACACTCGTACGTGTTCATAGCCACGAGGCAGGCTATCGGGTGAGTGGTCACGCTCCAGTTTGCACAGAACCAGGTGGAAGGCGCGACTCTGTACAGCGTCCCCGACTGTGAGCCTTTTACGTAGAACTCGTCGCATTGAGTATCCCTCTTGGAAACTATGTCCTGTATCACACCCTCCGTGTCTGCGATCGAGGACCGCTGAACGAGCTGGCTTCTGGTGGAACACGTGAGAGAGGCACGGCTGCATCCCGGGACAGAGCTCGCTACGTGTATGCCATTGAGATCCATGTGCCAGACCAATCTCACTTTGCAACCGATCCACAGTTTATCCACTTTTAGATAGTCTCTTTCTTTAGAACGATAGCCCTCTCTGTATTTAGGTACAGCAAACAGTTTCGGTAACGCTTGCGCGGCTTGTTTCAATACCTCGTACCAAGCGTTAGGACCCGCACCGTGAGAGGGTCCCCGCCGAGTCACCCTGAGGAACTTGTCTCCGATCCGTCTCGTCTTCTTTACTTGCAACATACGCTTCTCCGTGTACGCGATCTGTTGAGCGTCCTGATGGAAGATTCTTAACATCTCGGGCTCGTATTCGGGGTTCATCACCTCAGACTCGCTGACGGATACCATGCTTCTAAATATGCGTCTCGATTCCTCCGTGACCATGTTAAACTGCAGGTATGTTAAAACCTCGCCGTAACCGGGGTCTTCGGATTGGCGCCTGTTGACAAAGAGTGGAGTCGAACAAGATAGAAGCGTTTCGAACCGATCGGTCCCCCAAATCCGCGGACTGGATCCCACCGGCTGCAATTGCGACACGCTACCCGAGAAAATGACAAGAGGTCCATTATCGGGTCCGTAGAAAAGGGAAAAACACGCCAACATCCTCTCTAACAGCTTCGTGTTCATCAGTCCGTACTCGTCGACTATCAGAATGTTTACGCCCAGGAATAGAGGAGCCGATTCCATGGGAGGGAGCTCGAACGTTTACCGACCACCCTAAGGCGTTGGAACATTTTACTGCACGTAGCACAAGACTCTGGTCGCGGGTGCTTGCACGAGTGACGAGCGTTCGTCTCCGCGGCGCTTGGTAGTTTCGAAGCGTACAGTCGTCTGAAAGATGAAATGATTCCCCAGTACACTTTGCTGTATTCCCGCGTAAACTCTTCCAGCGGCAGCTTCTCGTCCAACAGCTCCTTCTTGAGTCCCATCATCTTATGAAACGTATACACGCTTTTGAGCGAGTGCGAATCCATGAGCGTACCCGCTGCTTTGTTGGTCATGGCGCTCACGAGTACGCTGATACCCATCCTCCTGAGCGTCTGCTCCAGCAGCGCTATCGCGTACGATTTCCCGCAACCCGCGTCGCCGCTGAGCAGCGCTAATCGCAAGCGTTCCCCGCGATACATGTGCAACCGTATCATATTTGTCACCCATTCTTCCTGGCAGTATTTAGACATAGCGAGCAGCGCCTCTCTGTACCGGTCATACGTTCGTACCCGAGATTTTTTCCTTTCGGGTTCTTGCGCGTGTCCAACGCGGTCCATGGCCCCGCTGTGGACTATCGCGCTATATCGTCACTGAGGCCAAGGCGAATCGAATAGTACCCGGTGTACAAGAGGCGCAGACGAAAGCTGTCTGCTCGCTGATATTTCGTCCTGTGGTGTAGTAGTAGTAGTACGTAAACCGGAACCCTCTCGCTCTTTATCAGCTCCTTGTCTACACCGAGCGTTTGAGTCCTTTTTGTTTAAAAAGTCAGCGAGAGACTGATCCAAGCTAAACGGGTCCTCTCTGACAGAGGTCTGATGTTTCTGAGCCGCACCCGTGCTTATATGCGGAGGAACTTCGATTCCTTCCAGTATGGACCGCATCGCTGCATTTTTCACGTGGAACGAATCCTTCACGCGAGCCCCGTTCTCGAGTCGCTCGCACGGTAGACCCGCTGTCAGGGGAACGTACACGAGACCTTGAGCGGCACGCACTTTCTGAGCTCGCTCCCGTACTCCCCTAAATCTTTCATAGGCCATAGTCACCGTGTCTCGGAACAAAGTCACGTATGAGCTGTACAAAGACTTGCTTGTACAGAGAGCTGTCGCGGTCACCCCGCCCTTCCCCGTGCTACTCAGAACGTTCAGAAGCCCGGCCATCACCTCGATCATGGGAGCGTGCGCACCGTACTCGAACAGCATCCACACGAAATCTTCAGTGTCCAACCTTTGTGTGACACTGTATCCGTTCGCGTGTACACGCGGGGAGCAAAAACCGAAATGTTTCGCGTACCATTCGGGTTCCGTTTGCGATATCATGATGTTCACATTTTCTATCAGCACGCTAAATCCACTCGCGTGCTTCTCACCCACTCTCATCTCAAACAACTTCTGCAATACACCAACCGGTGTCACAGGCTGCCCGGGTTTGAACATCCGATCCTCCGGTAGAGAAACCGCTAGGTAGTTACGACCCACCCAGTCCAAGTGAGGATGCGATACCTCTCCGAGTTCGGCGGCTTCTCCGATGTTCACATTGGAAGGTTTCACACGTTGAGCTTCTGTTAACTTGACACGCAAAGCCTCTCGTTCCTCACATGCCTCTTCTAGAACTCTTCGCGATTCCTCCAGTTCCTTTCGACATAGATCAAGTTCATGTAACATTCGTTTTCCGAGAGCACTGGCAATCGGGGGTCCTGGCGAACCACCCGCCGTGTCGGTTGTCAGCCCCGTTCTCAATGGAGCATCACAGTCCACGTTAGTCTCCGTCAGACAAGCGGAGCACAATTTATTACTCCTCTCTCGAAGCACATCGGTTCTTCGAGCTCTTTCCTCGTTCAGAGCATTCTTTAATTCGAGCACTTCGCGCTTTAGGTTTGATATAGCCTCTGAATGGGCTCTATCTCGGCTCTGGGGTGGTTCTTCGGCAGGTCTTTTCCTGCACAACGACCGTGTATGCATCTTCCAGTGTTCAAGGTCCAACGCTTAGTTCATGGGAAAAAAAACACCCGCCACTAAGAGCTCACAATAGGTTTTAACAATCTTTTAATCCTGGGCAAACGTAGGTACACTCCATAGATCTCTTTAGGCGTCAGTACACTACACAATCGATCCACGGGAATCAGCGCGTGGTCACACAGCAGATGAGTATCAAGTCCCTCGACGGTCTTCACGGTGAATCTCCCGTCGCGTTTTAAACATTCCCTTACGGTCTTCTCGGGGTCCATTGTCACCAACAGTCTATGAGGCGTTGTGCCTGTCCGTTTAACACGGAGCAGACCGGGTCTTCCGTGGCCAACGCATACATCGATGCGTACAAAGAACGATTCCGCGCAAGATGTGTACTCAGGATACTTGAGTCCGGGTGTACCATTGCGTATCACGTCGATACGAGGCTGCGAGAACCATTGAGAACGTGGTACTTCGGATAACAAACGAGTCGGAAAATTATCCGGTAACCAGCACCCGCTCATCTGAAACCGAACGTTGTTTAAGTTCAACGCGCTGAACAAAGGACACCTATTCATAGCGCCTCTAAGGTCGTCTCCAGTCTTAGCCACGCACACTATCGTCCGATTATCCAGCCTACCAGGCAGCCGATAGCGGAACGGGATTTCTGATCGTTGAGCCATCGTGTCACAGGCGCCGACATTCTGAGACCGTTTCCAGTTGAGACTATATACCCGCTCCGCTTGGGGAGTGAGCGAGTTTCGTTTACCGGGATCGATGTACACGGGTATGTTTACCAAAACAGGGGTCTGTGATGCGTTGTACACGGATGAGAATCTGCTGACCTCCTTAGTTTAAAGCGGATCGTATCATACCTTTAAGTCCGGGCAATCTTATGCCTATGTCATAGGACTCGTTACGCCTTAACACGCTACACGATAGATACACGGGAATCAGTGTGCGATCCCTAGCCTTGAGATGAGTGTAAAACCCCCTCACTGCATCATCGCTGAATCTACCGTCGCGCTTCAAACAGTCTCTTATTCTCATTTCGGGGTCCATTACTACCACCAACACGTTCGGCGTACTTCCCGTTCGTTTAACACTGAGTATGTCACGTCCCCGGTAGCCACGGTGTACGTGGATATGTACAACAAATGCTTCAGTACCAGGTGTGTACTTGAGATACTCAGGGCTAGGTACGCGGCTGTGTATCACTCGGATGGCGGAACCTCGCGTTTCGGATAATAAACTCATTGGAAAGTTGTCCGGTAACCACTCATTTAGCAGCTGAAACCGAATGTTGGTTAGGTTCAACGTACTGAACAAAGGACTCTGATTCATAGCGCTTCTAAGATCGTCTCCGATCCTAGCGATGTACACCATCTTACGATTATTTCGCCTACCCCGCGGCTGATAGAGGAACGTAATTTTTGATACTTGAGCCATCGAGTCGCAGGAACCCATGATCACGGAGAGCGTTTCATTCGAATTATATGACACTACGGTATTGCGTATCAACCACGGAGAGGCTAGGGTCCTGCCCCTTAAGCGGGTGCTCTCTGAGATGGTAGCGTTCTGCGTTGTATGTACATGCACGGTTGAACTCCACGAACCTTAGTTGACATTAAGTCAAGGCAATCGTACGCGTATTTCATATTGCGCGTTACGCGTTAATGCGCTACACGATATATCCGCGTGAATCAGCGAAAGGTCATTATCTATCAGAAGAGTGTAAAGTCCCTCCGTGACCTTGATGCTAAATCTCCCATCACGCTTCAAACAGTCTCTTATAGTCAGTTCGGGATCCATTACTACCGCCAGGGTGTGTATAGTTCGTTGCGCTCGTCTAATGCAGAGTATGCCCTGTCCTGGATAGTGGACGCCCACGATGATTTGAACAACGAATGCTCCAGTGCCAGGAGTGTACTTGGGGTGCGTCGGGTTGGGTGCGCTGCCGGGTATCACATTGATAAGGGGTTTCCCGTCCAACTGACACGTTGTTTCAGATAATAAACTCGCTGGAAGGTTGTCTGGTAGCCACGTATAATTCGACGAGTAGAACCGAACGTTGGGTAGGTTTAACGCGCTATATAAAGGGGACCGACTCATAGCGCCTATAAGGTCATCTCCGGACTTAGCCGTGTTCACTATGTCATGATTAGATAGTCGCTTACCCGACACCCGATATCGGAATACAGTTTCTGGTCGTTGAGCCATCGAGTCACAGGATCAGATGATCGCTACGAATGGCGAGTTTGTGTCCAACCCGATCTTATATACTACGGGAGAGACCCGGTGATCGGGACTGCTTACGGGGGAGGTGGTACATGAACAAATGAGGCGAGCACGTGGATCAGCTGCTACACTGCTAAACACAATTGTTTTACATCAGACATAATCAAAGGATGGCAGTGTATCAGACACTCTTTATTTTTATCACATTATTCTTGTACGTGCGAGTATGATAGCGGGTATACATATATAAGAAAATGTGTACACAAGCACCACATGTAATTGCGATGCACATGGCTGCAAGCATGCGATGACAACGGTCTCTGACCAGTGTTGATCCTCCGAACGTTCCCGCGACCTTAAGTTGGCTACTCAGGGATGCGGTGTACGTTTTCGAGTTTTCACACTTGTAGGAACCTTCATCGTAGTCGGTTACTGTGGGTATCACCAGGTTAGGCACAGGGTCAGCGTTCAATTGCACATCATCTTTGTAGAAAACGCCAGGAACCGGTTCAGGCATAAGGTGCACGGGACCGTAGCGGCAAGTGAGCACCACGCTGGATCCTGCTGCAACGGGTGATACTGGAATCTCTATGAGCGTATCTCGACCTAAAACGTAAGGATCACCATTTCACACGGGATGAACACATATGGTTATGTCTGCTAAAACACTATAAACGATAGAGACTAAGCGGGTTAACACAATACCTGTCACGTTCATCTTCACCGCTTCGGTCCTTAATCCGTCTTCAGACTGACACCAGTAGAAGCCACTGTCAGAGGGGTAGAGATCGGTGATTATACACGAGGATCCAACAGGTATCCCCAACCCGGGGTCACAGTCCTCGTTAACACTATACGAAGTATTCCGTTTCACGGTCCATTTTCCGTGAGACCCATCTGTTATTACACAAGTGTACGTGACATTTTCATAGCGAAAGAAATGAGACCTGTCCGGGTGCACAAGCAGTCCTAGAACAAACAACAAAATGAAGACTTAAACGCTGAAGATCTGTCAATGTACAACACACAGAATAGCGTACAAACACCGTACCTGCGGGTGTGAAGCGTATCTTGTCCGATGCCAAAGTGGGGATACTCATAAGATATACCAGCGGCATAACACACAGGGAAGGCTTCATTCTGATACAGTAGACACACAGTGTGAAACCTCTGACTCGCGAATGCTTAGGTATCAGCTGTGTGTATATATAGCCACGCGCACGCCAAAGTCACTCCCACACATACGATTTCAGAAAGGTGCTGCAGCCGGTTTTCAGAAAAGTGCTGCAGCCGGTATTGCACATTGCGAGCGGGCTGTAAGTCCAGCGCACACGTGCCCTCTTACTTGGGAACCCTAAGGCTACCACGGAGATCCCTTAGCATTATTAATGTTACATACACGTACGCGGATAGTGGATAGACACAACGCTCGAGTCAGTCCCGCGATGGTGTCCGATGCCGGGTACTGGTGGTTCCATGGGAAATACGACTGGTTGATGATCGCTGTACCCATAATGGCCGTGTTCGGAATACTGATAGTATCGTACAGACTCTGTAGAGCGCGCACCTCGCGTATTTACAAACCCTGCTCCCATTTGGTCTACCCGTCCTCATACCAACCCGTATACGGACCCACTACCTGCGAAAGTCACAGCTGTCTCGTCAGAAAGGGCTTGAAGACAGACGACACCTGTGTCGAAGTTTCACAAAACAAAGTATCAGATGACACGGTCGCTGAACAAAACGGTACACAGTTCCGCCGCTCGCGTACAATAACCACTTCCCGCACTTGCGGTACGTGTACATGTGTGATTAAAAATAACCCTTCTGTATTCCACAGGCTCCGGTGCAGCGGTTGAATGAATCCCTGCGAGAAGCGCTCGGTCCGAGCGCGTGGTCATCTCTGCAAGTTCATAGCTACCGATCATCGCTGTAACCGTAATTCTCATCTTTTACAATGTTCATTCGGAATGATACACAGTACACTATATGATGTGCATATACGTTTAATGGAGTGTGATAATACAAACTGAAAGGTTTTGCATATGACAGAAATAAAACGTAAAATGTTTTCAACACATGTGTATGACTTATGATTGTCAATCCATACACATCATAAGGGATTGAATACAACACAGGCACATTCCTTGGTTATAATATCAAAGGTTTATTCAAAGTTTGACAGTACATCGGGTTGACTACATTAGATTCTCATAATCACACCACGCACTTCGAAGTCTCCCTTCCGTATGCGTGAATGCACGCTGTTAAGATGTCAAGGGCCCGTTTTGCAGCATCGATCTTCGCACACTTGTTGGAGGGTCCTGTACCTAAAACGCACAGCAGTTCCGTTAGCACAGAAACATACGCGGTTCGATTAAATGTAATACAAAACGCATAACGCGTACATACCGTATACAGTGAAGGTCCATGGCTTTGACCTGATGTGACAAATCAGAATATGCACTTCGTCCAGACTTCGGTCGCTATACTCGGGTAAAGGCCACCCGTTCTTCTGGCAGAGTTCCTATGAAACCACTCGTGTAAGTACACATACGGTATTACACATAACACTCCAAAGAGGGCATACGCACCTGCAGCTCTCCTATAACGTTTTCACGAAACACGGGCCGCTTCTCCGGTTCTTCATCCCGCTCCAGAATAGTAATCATCTCTCTCGCAGCATTGTCTTTTGCACACTTCTTGGTCACCCCTGTGCCTGTACATACGCTGGACAGATCCCTACCCTGTACAGCTACATCGATTGTGAAGAGGGGATTGTGAGGAGGTCCTTGCGAACGTACATTATAATACTGTACAGTGTATTTATTAGCATCAGCATACTCTTTCAACTTGGCGCAGTTCGCCATCACACTAGCGTAGCACCGTGTCCCCTTTGTTGGAACTTCTAAGTCTTGTTGCGAGTACTCCGGGTTTAAATATATTGAGGGGTGTGTCGATAACCTACATCTCATAAAGTCTCATTTGCTAAAATGAGAAGCTGAACCCTTTGCTTTTGAACGTGGATCGGCATGTCACACTCAACCGAGCGAGCGCTTTTTTTTTTGCTCGCAGCAGCAGAGTGGCATGTGTAACCTTTTACAATTAAGCGGACCACACTCAAATACAAAAACTCATACACAAAGATAAGATTCTCCGTTGTACGGTTTATTCAATCAACCATTTCACAGAAACCAAACATCATACATACAGTGGGATACGAGTTCAACTATACAGAGATGGTCAAAACAACAGCTGGATGATGGCAATACTCTCTGGCTATATACCATGAAGAGAACCCACTCCGTGGAAAGATGTAGTGAGATTCACATCTTCTTCGTTCTGTACCAAAAGACCTTGTGACTGTAGGCTGAAGCTGGTAATACCCGTGTCATTTTGTAGGAGCACGTAAGTTACAGCCGCTGAAAGGTTTATCCGAGCCGGTGGCATCTGCGGCGGAACCCTGTACCTTTACGGTTCCGCCACTCACAGCAACAGGTACAGGGTTCATACCTAGGGAAGCGTCGGTTTCGCTCGTACATTTAACAAATAAACATTTTTTCATGTACACGAGAACCAGCCATATTCCCATTGCGATCAGTCCAACAAATACTCCAGCGATGATAAGTCCATGTGTTACAAATCCCCGAGGCCCAGGAGAATGAAGGTTACGGTCCCACCGCTTCTCAACATGTAACCCAGATGCACGCTGAATCACTTCACAAGTGTAGTTAGCCGTGTCACTCCTTAAGAGTTCCACATGGTCTCTTCTCTGAAAACTATCGTCTTCATTTGGGCGAACGCCGAAGGTGAACACTCCGTCCTCTTTACACAAAACGCGCCCGTTTCTCCTAATGTTCAGGGTAATGTCTTTTGAGTAGAAACCTGTGGCCAGGCACGTTAACGTGATCCGGTTGTCGTTGTTCGTGCCCTTCGAGAAAAAGAACACGTGAGGCGGAGACGCTGTCACTAATTGACTATACGTTACAAACCTATTCAACCACTCCATACACTCTTTTTCCAGGTAGCCTTTGGTGTATTCTTTCAGGACAGCGACAGCGTCCCACTTACGCTTGGTCGGCATGGCCGCATCACTCCCCGAGACCCAGATCGCGTGTGCTCAATCGAATGATAAGAAGTCGTGTCCGTCATAGCTGTACGCGTCTATTCCGCTCTGGAACGACAATGTGCCATCGGCCTCTCTTTCACCCACACATCCGTGTCTCCATTGAAGGACATGTACGCTGGAGTTGTCCTGGTGCATACGTTGCATCAGGATTTCTAAGTTTACGTTGAACCACTGGTATTTGCTATCACGAGACATTTTACCTTTCGCCCAGTAGTCTTGATTCATTTTCTCTTTCATCCATCTTTGTTTTGGGACCTTTTTCTGGTGTTCGCTGTCATAGTAGTCGATCATCCTACCATCCAGTACACCCATTGCGGTGAACTTGTGGATACCGGGGAGCCCAAGGGGTTTAGACAGACCCGTGTAGATGTAATAAAGAGAATGCCTCTCACTGCTTACAATCGACCCCGTCCCTAACAGGATCATAGCCACGATTAGAGACATGTGATGTGATGTGTCAGCGTCCCTCAATTAACAGAGAGCGGCTGAAACGCAAACCGATGTCTCACTCTCTTGAACGCTCTCGGAAGAAGCCGGTTAATCCTCTAATCAGAGCGCCTCTTCAATGGTCATGGACCTGAATTTGCGGAGCCATATTAAAACAATTACAAAGTCAGCCTACTATCACCTGAAGAATATATCAAGGATAAGAGGCCTTATGTCTCAGCAGGACCTGGAAAAGCTTATCCATGCATTTATCTTCAGTCGACTTGACTACTGTAACAGTGTCCTTTCAGGGCTCCCTAAGAAATCCATCAGGCAGCTGCAGCTGATTCAGAACGCTGCTGCTCGAGTCCTCACTAAGACCAAAAAGGTGGATCACATCACCCCAGTTCTGAGGTCTTTACATTGGCTTGCTGTATGTTAAAGAATTGATTTCAAAATCCTGCTGTTAGTTTACAAAGCACTAAATGGATTAGGACCAAAATATATTTCAGATCTTCTGCTTCGTTATGAACCATCCAGACCTCTCAGGTCGTCTGGGGCAGGTCTGCTTTCTGTCCCCAGAGTCAAAACTAAACAAGGAGAAGCAGCGTTCAGTTATTGTGCTCCGTATATTTGGAACAAACTCCCAGAAACCTGCAGGTCTGCTGAAACAGTCAGTTCTTTTAAATCAAGACTGAAGACCTTGCTTCTTACCACTGCGTCTAATTAAATATTTAAGATTTTTCTTTTATTGATAACTTACACTGCACTGTATCTTTTACTGTCCTGTTTCTTTTTCCTTGTTTTTAGCTTTTAACCCTGATTGCAATTATATCTTATGTTGCTTTCAAATGTATTTATTGTTTCCCTGTTGCTTTTATGTTTTATGTAAAGCACTTTGAATTGCCTTGTCGTTGAAATGTGCTATACAAATAAACTTGCCTTGCCTTGCCTAATCCTTATTTAATGTAAAGGGGGTACATTTCGGCTCAAGGTGAGCATATAAAAGGCGTATGTTGCAGCGTCCAGTTTCATTAGGGCTTGGTATGCGAGAGTACAGGACTCTGTCTACAGGTCCTTTCCATTTAATTAAAAGGGGTCCATTTCTCTCCATTGCAGCGTCCCTATATGTTCAATTAACAGAGAGCGGCTGAAACGCAAACGGCTCTCGGAAGAAGCCGGTTGATCCTCTAATCCTTATTTAATGTAAACACGGTACATTTCGGCTCAAGTGTCTGGCTCTCTTGCCCGCTCTCGGGAAGAAGCAGGTCGATCCTCTAATCCTTATTTAATGTAAAAGGGGGACATTACGGTCCAGTTTCATTAGGGCTTTCATTAGGGCTTGGCTTGGTGCTCTCTCTCTCCTGCTCTCTCTCTCCCCCTCACCCCCAACCGGTCGAGGCAGATGGCCGCCCACCCTGAGCCATGGTTCTGCTCGAGGTTTCTGCCTCTTAAAAGGAAGTTTTTCCTTGCCTCTGTCGCCTAGTGCTTGCTCTTGGTGGGAATTGTTGGGCTTCTGTAAATAACTTCAGAGTACGGTCTAGACCTGCTCTTTATGAAAAGCGCTGTGAGATAACTGTTGTTGTGATTTGGCGCTATATAAATAAAATTGAATTGAAATTGAATTGGTATGCGAGAGTAGAGGAGTCTGTCTATGGGTCCTTTCCATTTAATTAAAAGGGGTCCATTTCTTTAACATTCAAGGGCTCTGAGTGTGCATATAAATATTTAAATATATATAAAGCCGTCTTTTGCAGCGTCCCTATATGTTCAATTAACAGAGAGCGGCTGAAACGCAAACCGATGTCTCGCTCTCTTGACCGCTCTCGGAAGAAGCCGGTTGATCCTCTAATCCTTATTTAATGTAAAAGCGGTACATTTCGGCTCAAGTGTCTGGCTCTCTTGACCGCTCTCGGAAGAAGCCGGTTGATCCTCTAATCCTTATTTAATGTAAACACGGTACATTTCGGCTCAAGTGTCTGGCTCTCTTGCCCGCTCTCGGGAAAAAGCAGGTTGATCCTCTAATCCTTATTTAATGTAAAGGGGGTACATTTCGCCTCAAGGTGAGCATATAAAAGGCGTATGTTGCAGTGTCCAGTTTCATTAGGGCTTGGTAGGCGAGAGTGCAGGACTCTGTCTACAGGAGAATATAGTCTAAAGACTGTGACTGCGTGGAGAAAATGAATTTCGTGACAGTGCTCGTTAGATGGACCTATGTTCCGAGGAAGAGAACTTTCGGATTGCACACCACACGATGGTATATTGGACATTGGACTCAAAGTAATCTGTATCTGACCCACGCATCGATACAGGTTCCGCAGGATAGTAACGGAGAAGAGGTCGAGCATTTTCTGAACACCGCAAAAGGTGTTCTCGCGGATGGTATTATGGAACGGGAATCCTTTGACGTGTTGCTGGGGGACCACACGCTCTGGAGCTCTATTAAATACGGTATCACGTATACTGAAATGACAAACCGCTCCAGTTTCGTGCAACACATATTGGATATAAATAGTTTACTCGAACACAATAAGTGGACAATTTGCGCCCCCCTGAGGAATTCTGACAGCGTAACCGCAGTTAAACTGTCCAGTGAACACGTAAGTAATCTATGACATACTGTAAAATTATCAATGTGCTACACTTAGGCAATCATTAAAATTTATGTTTCTACATTTCTTTACAGAGTCCCCACGAAGTTACCGTGATAGTACCTATGGCGGGATCTAAAAACAAACTGATGAAGATACGATGTGAAGAATCTCAATCGCTCTACGAACTTTTACAAAAATACAACGTGACATGTTCCGAAGTGTGGAACGATCACGTATCTCTCTCGAGTAAGGCTCCGTGTACTGCACTGCTAAACTACAAAATGTCACTGGTATACGCAGCACTCTCAGCCCCCGAGGAGGAAATTCTGGATACTCGTAAAAAGCTATTGCCACTGTATCATAGAATGAAGCCCCTTAAGGTAAGAGCCCGGGAGAGTGCGATGAAATATCGCATTTTCGGGTGCGCTTCCCACAAGACTGAGGAAAACGGAGAGTGTGAGATTCCTGTAGTTTTGTACTACAGTAATTCTTGTGTCACAGTCGCAGACCTAATCCGTGGAGACGGGAGGTTTAACACACACGCGTGTGTATCATCAGACATGAGCGATACCCCTGTGAGGGAAATTGGAACTGAAAACAATATCGTCATTACCGGTAATGTACCCCCCATAATATTATAGTATGTATCGCATGTTAACAGCAATCTAATTCGGAACATTTCTATATTGCAGATCCCACAGCGGTGGACTTGGACATTCCTGTGCGATGTTGTTACTGCTTCGGGGCTGCCAATGTGTATCATAAACAGTGCGGACACGTATGTTGTAGGGATTGTTACACTAGAAGCAACAAGCTGTGCGGTGTTTGTAAGGTGAAAGGTGGTATAGCGACCTTCAAACTCCCCAGCGTATTGGAGTGTGCTTTATGTACAAAGGTCAAGTGTTGGGTGTTAATATGCGGCCACGTATCTTGTACATGCAACGGTGTACGTTGTCCAGAATGTAAGAAGATGAGCGTTACACTTTCCAGACTCTATTTTTAGCATGTGTGTAACCCACATTGTATATTGGGACATTTTTGTCTTGTCTATGTAACCCAGCATAACGCACAGTATATTGGGGACATTTTTCATTTCTGTCTTGTCTATGTAACCCAGCATAACGCACTGTATATTGGGGACATTTCTGTCTTGTCTGTGTAACGATTGTATAAGGTAATTTAGTATGTGTATGTAATAAACGAACTTCAAACGTTTGACTCATCTTTATTATACACAAAACAATGGTATGTATGACACTCAATTAGACACATTCTCAGTAAAGACCATGGGACTCTCACATTCACTGTGTTCAAATGAGACACTTAAGCATGTGGACTAGCCTCTAATAACACGATACTATCTGTATCGACAACTGATATAGCGGTATCCAGCTTTCCTATCGGTAAGAATGAGGGTTCTCCAGTTTGTACATCTAGTACCAGGGACACGTTACAGGTGTACTTATCATTGTATGACACAGCCAGTAGATAGTATTGTAGTACGTCCGTGTTTATAAGTACATATAATCTATCTCCCATGTGGTCACGCCCGTACATTTGACCATTACGGTGTTCCCTCGTGTATACATATAGCGCACAGCGATATACGCGTGCCATGCTCGTGAAATTATCGTTGGTACATTCCTTGAGATCGTTACAGATGCACTCGTGATCATCCACATCAACCTGTAGGACCCCTCGTAACCGTTCGAGAGGGTTCGGGTTCCAAAGTTTGATCAATTTAACGTCTCTCGTCTTGCCTAATGCATTTATCATACATACAGGGATGTTCAGTGTTTCAGGCTTCACATTGAAAATGTCACAAATGGCATTCCCGTGCATATGAGCGGTGATAGTCGGGGGTTTCGTATCTCCCCCACATAACCCGCCTGGCTTCACATCCGATTCGAATCTGGTATCGGTCAGTGACTCCCCTTTACACAGTTCAGTGAGGCGCGCCCTTCGGTTCTTTGTATGAGCTATAGCCATAGGCCGTTTTCTACGTCCGCTTGTGTCCATAGGTAAATGGTCCATACCCTCTAAAATTCCATATATCCCTTCTTCATACTTCACAAACAGTTGCCCTACCAGAGCCGAGGTATCCATCCTTCTAGAACGCTCTAATCTCAACAAGGGGGTTGTGACGGAACATGAGTTTTTGATCAACGACCCGAGTCTATCGATGGATAGGTCTAAAGCTCGATACACTTCTGTAGCCACTCGGTTATACGAAGCGTCCTGTAGTCCAAATAATTCTTCCATTACACACATAAATCCTTTGTTACATGTAGATAGTTCGCTATTGGTCCGCTGTAACAATGATAACATTTCATCATATTGTGAGATCTGCACCTCTAACTTTCGTAACTCCTCCGTTCCTGCTTTTACTGTGCTCTCATACTTTTCTATTTGTAATTGCGCTTTACACAAACTCTCGCGAGCAGACTCGCATTCTTCTCCTAAGGACTGGTGTTCACATCTAAGCTGTTCGAGCTCGCGTCGCAGTGTAGCAACCTGGTTATCGCGTTCGTTTTTATACCTATCACCCGAATCCTTTAGCGACTGCAATTCATTCTTATAACGGTTGTTCTCCTCCTCCAAGTATGCGTTTTGCTTGTTGACAGACTGTAGTTCATTCCGATAATGTTTGTTCGTATCCTTTGCATCAGAGTTATCAGCCCGAACCTGTTGATTTTCTTCAATTAAATCCGCGTTGGTCTTTTTTAGAGACTGTATTTCATTATTTTTACGATCATCGGCGTTCGTCAACTCCGATATTCGCTCCTTTAAAGATTGAATAATACCCTGTGTTTGTGTTTCAAGAAGAGTTTTGTCCTGTGATAGTTTGTCTAGAGACGCCTTTTGTTCCTGACTTTGTTGCTCCAGACGTTGTTTAAGATCCTTAAGTTCGGTGACAGAGGCCTCGTGTTCCCGTCTTTGTTGCTCCAGACCTTGATTACGTTTTTTAAGATCCTCAAGTTCGTTGCTTAGCGTAGTAAAGAGAGCACTGCTCTTCTCATGGTCATCCTTAAGACCGTTGTAAAGTCTGTTGGAAGTATTATTCTCCGTTTGTAAATCTCGTATCTTATCCGTAAGGTCCAACTTTACCTTGGTTAAAGCCTCGTGATCTTCTCGTAGAGATTCTAGCGTACTAGTAAGCTTTCTCACGAGGCCCTCTTTTTCCGCCGTCTTCGACTCATACTCAGTGCAGCGTGCACGAATAATATCCCTGTCGTTCATGAGATGCGTAACAAGCTCTTGTATACAGTTGACCTGAGCACTGTGTAACCGAGGGATATCGTCGATGTTATTTACAGAACAATTTAGGTTTTGTTGTTCAAGAAACCTCGCTGTATGCTCCGAATACGCACCCGAGGACCGCAGCGTGAGCAAGTAGGCTTGTACCTTTTCTGTAGTACATACTATATCCTTCATAGCTCGGTCTCCCCGTATAATATCGTGTGCGCTGCGCGCAAACTGGCACGCGTCAAACACAGCTTTCAGAGCGTTCCCGAGTTCACGGATCACTACGTTGTAACAGCCCCACAGTTCCATCGCTAACTCGAACCCTATAAGCGATCGAGCGTTCGTGTCGGAGAACTCTAGGAACCATTCGACTATCGTTTCGTATTTATCCTCCAATGCAGTGACGGTCAACAACCATCGGTCCAACGCTACGCACTCTGTAGAATCACTGCGGGTAGGCGAGGATTCCTCCTTGGTATCCGAAGGGAAGAGTTCTGATATGATATCCAAAAGTTTGGCACGAAAAACCTGCCCAGCATCTGAATGAAGATGATGTTCGCTCGAGTTCACGCTCGTCCCGTGTACAGAACCCGAACCAGTCCCATTCACGCTCTCCGCGTTTATCGGCTCGTGTCTCTTCCGCGATCCGTTGCCTGAAGTAGTCTGCTTCGCACGAAAAGCGTTTGTTTTTTTCGTGCCACGATTTAGGCTCCTGGTCAAGTCTCTGTTGGTGCCGGCTCCCGTACCCCCACCGTGAATGCTCCGGCTCTGTTTCCGAAGCTGTGTACCCTCTCGCGCGTCTCGAGTTGAAACGACCTTCCGAAGAGTCCGTTTGCAGTCCTTGATAACTACATTCGTAGAGTCTCCGGTGACTGAGGCAATATTGGACAGGTCGCTGTTCGATTGAAGTACTTTCTTCGCCATGCTCTCTCAGAGGCACAACAGTGCACAGTGTGGTGCACACCTTACCGAGGATCAACCTGTCTATCTGCGACACGGCCTTAGTCCGTTTAGGTAAAGGTTCGCATATGATCGGAGGCTCGTGATACGAATAGCCGCAGCGTTCACAGTGCTCGGATGCCGTCTCGTTAAACTGTAACCGGGGTTCCACTTTTAGTGAAGAATACAGCTTACACAACTCGTCTTTCCAAACGTTCAGCGCCCCGCAGCATAAACTCGTAAGTATGACAGCCCAGTACGGGCAAGCTATGAACGTACTCCTCATGCACCCTGATACGTGCAGACCGTCATACGCGAGTACAGCGCGCAACCAGGGATCTTGCGATTCCATCACCGGAGCAGGTGTCCTCTGGGTTTCAGTAGTAAGTGATAAAGTATCCGTTTCTACACGCAGCGCCCAAGTCACGCAAGTACCGCAAAGTGTACTTACTGGGTTCGCCGTGAGATCCCGTGTTCGTTCCAGCGTGAGTCTGCTTTGCTCGTACAGCACCTTAAACGCTAGCGGGGCGCACAACGCGACTAGGGTATCGCGCACCACATGTGCCACCATATCACCCTCCTGACCGGGCTCCTTGTAATACGCGAACGCGGTTTGTGCGCATCTTTCTAACGTAGCGTATATCTTCGAAACGAGCACTTCTGGGTGATGCCCACATATATCATCTCCTGGAAACGGATAATCGTACTGCGACTCTGCGCGTCGCTGTGCAACTCTCACCCACGCTAAAGGAGCTCTGGCTACCGCGTCAATCGTCTTCACAGGATGTCCCCTTGTCGAGTTGGTATAGGTTTCGGTGAAATGTTTGCTTGTAACTAGCCCGAACAAAGTATCCCCGGTCCTATACAAGACTCTAAGAATTATGCAACATGTATTCGGGCTAACGTAAATCGGTCCCGGGATGGAGATACGAAACAATCCGTCAGAACCCGGTTCCGTCAGCGTGATAGACTCGGGTATACGCTTCTCTATGTCCAACATGTGCACTCGAATGTATTCCAAGGTGCACACATTGTGAACATCTTCACAAAGTACGGTAATATGGGGGACACCTGCCCAGTCATCCGTTTGACCTGGTTCCATTGTATGTACCT
Organism: Lepomis macrochirus; assembly: GCA_024633595.2. NCBI lineage: Eukaryota > Metazoa > Chordata > Actinopteri > Centrarchiformes > Centrarchidae > Lepomis > Lepomis macrochirus. Next base: position 31,994,418 of record JALXJV020000019.1, on the reverse strand, counting down.
GTACCCGGTCACACATGCTGCGGAGGTACCACGGGAGGATCTGTGTAACCACCTAAGCACACATGATTTGGTTTAACAAATAAAGACATAGACCAGTACACATCAAAACAGTTTATACGTTTTTATTTACACGTTACATGAGCACAGTGTGTATTGTATACATTTATAGCCATGGTAAAAAAAAAAAATCAATGGTACAACCAAAGAGAGTCTACATCACAATAACAACGAAACGTTGTAGGAGCTCCCAAATATCACAGTGATTCGTCTTCAATCACACTCATGGGCTTCGATTCATGTACATCTTCAGATATTTTGAGAGGCACATTCGCTCCCGTTACAGGCTCGTCTTGTTCCAGCACAGAATAATCTGATAAGACCCGTTCATTACCGTCATCTAAAGTGTCCACACGAGGCTCGGATTTAGAAGTATTGTCTTCCGATGATGAAGCGGTGGTCTCGCCCTCGAGTGTGGTGCATGGGTTGTACACACTCAGCTTTTCAGTCAGCGGCTCAGCGCTGAGCGCCTCCGTTTCATTCGTAGAACTAGATCCGAGATTTATGATGTCCTCGATGTCCATGTAGCAAGTGTTGGTAGTGTTACAATCCAGCGCGTCCAAATACGCTCTCATATCAGGAGGTGACAGAGTGATCAAGGTTTCGGCCGCTTCTATAATCGCATTAGTTCGATTCTCTGAGGTTTCCTCGGGTTCGCGACAACTTGCCGAGGGGATCCCGCTCATGTTCTGCTCGCGGAAAAGACCCCTCGGTCCGACTGTTACAGTGTTCCCAACACCGATGGGTTCGCGTGTACTTTCACTGGAGTAAAGTCGTTGTCCGCGAGGCCCCTTCGATGTTTCGTACAGTCTCATGATTTCTCGAACAACGTCCTCTCATCTACCCAACCTATCGGTTATGTACAAATATAAATACAGGTTGCTGTTGACGCTAGAGCTTGTGGTCCTTCGCGTGTCACATATTCGTTTTAGTTCCACGGGGCTCACTTGGTAGTATGAACACACTATGTCTTTCAAGCAATCCCAGGAAATGTTATGGACAGCTTTTAGTACCATATAGTCCGTTTCCATCATGCGTCCGTGCGACACACCCTCAGTTTCGTCAACTCAATCCTTTACCTCCGCACGCAAAGCACCTCGAGTAGAGAGTATCCATATCCACTAGTATTTCAGAAAATATCGGGTTGTTACATTTCATGCACGCTGTATACATCTGTTTCATCTCTGTAAAGGTGCATGTGTTCACAGCGGTGGTGCTCAAGGGCACGTTCACCATGTGCGCGGAACAGCAGGAAGAACCGAACTTCATGCATTCGAAATCGAACTCCACATCGATGTTTCTGGGGTTACCTTTCACTTCAGACGAATGAAACGTTTGGTTTTTCAGACATCTAGAACATCTCAGATCCCCCTCCGCTCTAGGCCTCAGGGCGCTGGGTTGACCGGGTACTAGTAATATTTGCTTATGGTTATGATCCACCCAGTTTATGTGACAGTTGAGAATGCCGTACAGCAGCATCTGAACCTTAGGAGACAGATCTTTCAGTTTGTGAAACTGTTCCGCGTTAATCAAGTCTGCAGCCGGCTGCAGTTCGGGTATGCACGCGGCCGCCATTTCGAGCGGGCTCTCGGTGGTGTACGTCACAGCCAGCTTGTAGTAACAGCTTAGACTCCATTCCGAATGTAGCGTTATCATAGGATGGCCGACATTTTTTACAACTTGGAAGGCTCGGACGAGCTTGGTGAAATACGATTTCCTACGCGTCGAAAAAGCGAGGGTGTGCCATCTCACCGACTCGTCTATGTCCAAAACAAGATTCGAACGAGATGATCCTCGCACGCGAGTGCGTGTACATCTCACTTTGCCGCGTTGTCTCGATGCGACCCTTCTCGGTGAACACCTACCATGACCCTTCGCGTTCGAGCGTGAATGGTGGTACGTTTCCATCGCGCTTCCATTAACATTTTCCAACTCGAGAGGCGCCGAGGCTTTATCGGCGATACGTTCATCTTGTGCTTTGACCCGCTTCAAAACGTCCAAGCCCGCGTTTCTAACCATCTGCAGCTTTTCAGCTGACTCCTCCTCGTTGAGGTTCAGGTCTTCCTGCTGATACCTATAAAAATCCGCAAGAAGCGCGAGTCTCAGTAGAACGTCTCGGTCTTCCGTGTCATTCACTGAGTCACTGCTCGCGAGTGCTACAGCGGAACGCGTAGACAGCGAACCCAGAAGAGACTCGCTCAAGCGATCTTTCCACAACTCCAAACACAAGGCTCTCGCATCCGGATTAAAGGACACTTTGGTCTTACACATCAGCAGTTTAACTAAACAGCCCACTATCGCGATCGAAGAGATCGTGTCTCTCTGTTTAAAATGGCAAGTTGTGTTAAGACATTCCAAGTACGCCTGGACCAAGAAGGCTTTTGCCTTGCTACGGGACCGCACGACTCCGGTATCGTCTACCCGTGTCCCGGTGAAGCCTTCGCCCCGGTGCTGTTGAACTCCCCGGTCGTGTTGCATCTCTATTGCCCGAAGCTAGTACCGGGGAAGGTGCTGAAGGTGCACGCTGAACACTTGGGACACTTTGTAGCTTCGCAGCGCGTGCCTCGCGTAGATCAAAATGTGGAGCGTACTCTCTTTTCGGGTCTGTGTAGGTTGTTCGAGCGAGATGATGTGATTTCTCTATATCGCAAGAATCTAAATGTTCAGACAGCGTTTCCAAAAGATCCCAAGCTGGAGAGCGAAAACCCGGAGGACTCGTACTGTCCGCTTGTGTTCACGAACGTGACAGGTGACAATGTCGAGCAGGCCCGAGTTGCGATATCTCTGCTTCGGGATCTACTGAGTATGTTCAGCGTAGAGGATCTTCGGGAAACCGAATTTGCGTACGTGCAAGGCGAGGAACCCGATCATATGCTCTTTCTGTATCTGATTCAACTGATGGTCACCTTCGTGAGCTTATATATCCCCGAAAAGGATCTAGCCACCATCGCCGGCGTGGCTTGGTCTATCTGCTTGGACGGAAACTTTGGATCACCCTTGTGTGCCGCTACGGTACTGAAGCCTATGTTTATACCGTGTTACGATCAGCAAACGAACAAGAAACATAGAAAGGGTCAACACGGCGAAGCTGAACATCAAGATCCGGAGGCGAGACTGAGACATTATAAGCTGTTCACAGGTTACGAACTCACTACCAGCGGATCGGACGCCGCGTCTAACATGGACGGTCCCCTGAATTGGACAGAGCACAGCCTACTGCAACGGGTGCGTGGGTGTGAGCTGAAAGAGGCCAATAGTAAAAAGCTTTGGTTCGTAGCACCTCAGATGGGCGATAGAATCGCGATGCTCAAAGAATCTATAGTCGACCTCCTGGGAGAGAAATCCGGTTCGAAAACGGTGACAATTTACTCGTACCTAATGTCGGATAACGTGTTGGCATACGTACAATGCGCGTTGTTCGCCACTATCTCTAATATGTTACCTTGTCACGCCAACAGCGAATTTGACGAAAAGGTGATCGCCGTCATCGGGAACTCGATGGTCAAGTTTTCAGATGTCGTCCGCCGACAAAGTTTAAACCTGATGACGAAGCTGAGTAACGCGACGCCAACAGACAGTTGCCTAAACGTGACCGGAGCCGGCTTCATCGGGCAAGATACGGGGAACGCTCTGTACTTCGGGAAGGTCTTTACGGGTCCGGAGGAAAAAAGACCTCCTCCGAGTAATCAACAGAAACTGGGAACCTTCATATCTGTAGCGCTCGGACTTTCGAAGAATACCATGGTGAACACAATGTTGAACATCGCACTCGCTCCCGATACCAAGACTAGCGCGCACAAACTTACGTGTCCTCTGTACTACGGACTGGACCCCAGTCTGCTAACAACGGAGCGTGCATACAAAATGGTTACGGATGTACACTTCTACGCGCGATATCACCCATGGTTCAACAGAGGAGAATACACCGAGGTCAGATGCGTGAAATCTGTCAACGACATAGGCTTCAATGGCCAGGTACACGAGGACAAGCTGACTAGCAACATCAAATATCAGCTAACTGTGTGTCATGGAGCATTACCTATGTGCGCGCTAACGTTGGCCATGACCATGAGACAAACTGTGATGATGATAGTAGGGTTTCTATGCGCAGAGCTCGCTCGCGTCGTATATGGACCCAAGGTGACCGAGGCTACCTTGTGTAAGAGCGTGATTTCCATGGCAATGGCTGCTAAGTTTCGCTACGGAAAAGACGAGGAGAGCGGGAACGCGTTCAGCGGTACGTATGGTAGCACGTTGAAAGTCTCGGGTCCGATGTTCAGCGGACTCGGAAAGAGAGGGTCTAACTATGATGAACTGAACCGCATGGAGTGGTTGAACCCCTTGGATGTGTGTCTCCCCGATTACATACGCAAGTCTCTGTGTATGATCGGGGGGACAAAAGCTGCCGTGGAGGCGATTATGAATGACAAGAATATGTCTTACAACAGGGTGCTGTTCAGGAACGAGACCCTCGTACTCAAGTTCTCGAACCTGTTCACGAACTTAGAATACCTCATGCACGCTCCTATGATGATAATGTCTAGCATGCGTACGTTCTCCAACAACGGGAAAACTTACGGATCCGTGAAACTGAGCAAATACGGCTGCTACTACAACGTTCGCGTGTTCAGTAACAGCTGTATAGATACAAAGCTGTACGGGGGTAGAAACGTGTACGCTCTGACATCGGACTCGAAACCTACGATCGAGGGAATGTTAGAGAGGATCAAGGGAGAGGTGTCTTGCGTACTGCCCAGGATCGAGGTGGCTCGGATAAAGATGATGGCGTCTGATCTAACAGAGGACAAGTTTCAGACATTGGTAGCCTCTGTGAGAAATAGCAACATTGAGGTGATAGGAGAGGAGGATCGTCCCAGCGCACACTCGGATGGGTCATGTGCGCAACCACAAGAAAGTAAACTCGAGTCACCAGAGTCCCCCGAGGGACCCGGACCCTCTACTTCACCAATCCCGCCGCCTTGGCTGGGTCACAAGAGAGCAGCTCAAGCTCCCGAAGATGGCCCGGAGCCGAAAAGAGTGGGTATTCGCGATGGCATACTGACAATATGCGATCAAGAACACGATGCTGGCAGCGAGATAGATTTTGGGTTTGATGATTCTGATTAGTGCTTGTGAGCTGTACATTTACCTTTGTGTCTGCTATCTTGTGATACTAGTTACTGGGATAATGTTCTTACCTGTGTACAATAGATGAGTTAGTTACCAGAAATGTTGTTGTAATGTGTTACTGTATAAGCTGACTTTTGTTTTGTTATCACGTACATCAAATGGGGAGTACTATTACTATGGATGATTACGATATATATGAATAAAAACACGTTTATTGACACTTTGATGGTTTCATTGCATTTATTGACATTGCACTATCATCGACTGACACATTGGTGGTTTAAGTACATTTATCGCTTCATATGTATGAATAAAAAAAAGAACACGGTGATGGTCTCATTGCATCTTTTCACATCACAGTACTACGAGTGTATGAAATGTAGCATGTTTAGGTGCAACAATTCGATCGTAACCAGTATACCTCTGTACGTTAGACCGAGCGTGTGCAGATCCTCTCGAATGGTGAACACGAATCTGTTCTCCATGCTGCTTAGCGTGCTTCCCAAGTTCTTCTGATGTGCAACTCTAGGTGCACGCATTCTACTCCTCGCGTCCAGTCTAACGTATTCCTCCACAGATCTCTCGTAATCGGAATCCACCGGGTTCGTAAAATCGAGCTGTCCGTGTTCCATCCGTGCGCTTAGCAGAGGGCTGATTATTCCGCTAACGGTGATCAGTTTGTGAGAGTTTGTGTTTGCGCTGTCGTGAGGATAGCACACTTTTGTAAATTCGCACGCGGGAAACTCCCCGGCGCGCAGCGTCGCCATGTTGGGCGCATCGAACGTGCACAAGCCATATATGTTCATAAACCTGTACGAATCCGATTCCGTGCTTACGCTTTCTACGTGTTTCCTCACCATGGTCTTTATATCGGAAAGAGCCTTGCGTTTTAACTCATTGTACAGACCCGTGTATTGATAGTGCACACTGTCAAGTGTACCCTCTCGGTTGATGCTCGGATCGGCCTGCAACCTAGCTCGTTTTTCAGCACAAGGTTGATCCTCGCAACACCCATCGATCACATCCTCGCGTTCGGGCAGTGTCCCGTAACAGGCTTTAATGGCCGTGGCCACAAATAATAATTCCGGAATACCTCTACTGGAAGCGGCCGCCAGATGCCCCGGTCCGCACGTAGACATCGTGAGGTACGATCTGTTTATCAAATACCTTCAGGAAGAGTTGACCAAGGCCGCGGGTGCTGAATACGAACTCTACGGGGAGTCTTTAATAGAGTGCCTGGTGAAGCACCGAGAATTAATCTCGGGTCCTAACCTGTGGTCGCCCTTCACTCGAACCTACGTGCAGTTTCAACACGGTGTACACGGAACGTTCGCCAGCTTGAAGTCCTGCGGACCTACCGCGATTTCGTTCTTGGGAAAATTGGTACCGGTCTACTGCAAGCTGTGCTTCCTGTCCGAGGTCCACGAAAGCGCTAAGGTTACCGCTCAGGCAACGTTGCGGCGTTTGTCATCTGCGCGAGACCGCAGGAACGAGGTTCTCGAATTTGAATTGAGGGCCCTTGAATATATAATAGAAAACCTTTCCACTACTCCGCCCGCTGTGATAGGAGACATTTGTCTGTCTCCGGACGTGTCGGTGGATGTAAAGATCGCAGTAGAGTTACTTTGGTGTCATTTAATTCTGGTCTACGCGGGTAACCGTAAATTGCTGCTGTGTAATTTAGAACGCTTCTTTGTTAGACCCCAGGATTCTCTGAACCTGTGCCCGATCGAACTCAGGCGCGCATTGTTTATTCACGGGAAGCATGACCCCCTTTCTCTACGCAAAGAACGCAATCACCGAGAAGGACTTTCGTACACTAAAAAATGTCCCATCGCACCCGGAGTCTCGAGTGGCTCAACGAGAACCGCGAGCGCCCGATTGTACGAGTCTCGGATGTCGCGTCTATGCTGGCTGGGCACGCTGTGGATCCTGGACATCGAATGTAACAAGTACGCACTTCGGTGGCTCTACAAGCCCGTGGCGCATCCCTAGTCCGAACGCTGCCACGGCTCAGGAGGACCACGTACTCGTTCCGGAGTCTCTGGATTGTATAAACGGGACACTCAGGGCCACCGGGAGTTGCCTGGTGCCACTAGAGAACCACGTACTTTTACACGTGCTTCACGTAAACACCGTTGGTAATCAGAAATTCAACGCAAGAGTGGTGTCTAAGGAACTTACAAAGTACGCCCGTGTACAGTCCAATACTACAAAAACCAAGTTGTTGAGTAGACTGCGATTCGTGTCGGACAAGAAGAGGTTATGTTCACAGCACGGTTATAAGAACACGCGCATAGAATTTTCATCTAACCCGAGTCGAAGCGCGAACTACACTTCGAACGCGAAGTACCTCTTACAACCGTACTTTAGAGGGGTATTCGAGACCATCGCGTTATCGCAGGGGACCTGCATAACATCAACGAAGCCATTCACCGTGAGCAACGAGAATCTTACAAGCTACATGTACGGAGTAGCCAACCCCTTGAGCGTGGTGATCCGCATGAAAAATACCAAGAAGCACTTTCAGACACCGTTCTTCTTTTCTTCCGTGAACGTATCGGGGCAAGAAAGTCGCCATCAGCTATTCACCTCGATGTCTATCAACTCGCAACGAGTTAAGGATATAGCCCGGGAACTCCAATCCGCGTTGTGTAAAGTCGCGAATATGGTTGAGATACACACTCATCTGAACAGACTTTGTTGCGAGTTAGCGCAAGAGCGCAGGGGGATGCTAACCTCACATGAGAAAATGTGTCTGGTGTATCTCACGGAACTGTATTTCGTGAACACGAGAGATCGTAGTAATCCTAAGCACTGGTCAGAGTATAGACACAGCGTAAAGGACGCGTTCATCCGAAGGTACCGTAGCGAGTTAACTTCATTCCAGGATAAGGTGCTTTTTAACTATCACGTAAAGAACCCCGAGTTCGTTCACCTGGTACCGTGGCTTCTGGATAACCCGAGCGGTTTGCACGATAAAATGATAATCGAGCACGAAGCGTACTTGTGCGAGGAAGGTAAAATGAACGCGAGGGCAGAGTTGATCGCGCGTGTCCACGATCACGTTACCAAAAATACAAAGTCTCGTGCTCCTCAGGGGTTCCCGGGTTTTGAGACCATTGACTTTACACAACTGGGCTATAACGAAAACACCCTCCGGTTAGCGCTAGGATAATCCCATCGATGCACAACGTACCCGAGCGCTAGCCATGTATACCGTATTATCACCTGTGTCACATGTGTATCAGTGATTCTTGAGATCTGGGACAAAACATGTCCACCAGATGAAACACAGTTTGTGGGTAAAAAATGTAGTTAATATTACACATACACTTAACCAGAAGACTAACAAGGATAATAAAAGCACAACTAAATATTATTTCATGTTGTTTTAGAAATGTTTTTGATTTTAAATGGTATGATACCTGTCCAGCGTCTGTAAAAACCCTTGTCCGGAAGCAGGTGTCATTACATTAAAATAGCTTAAAAACAATTAAAAGTCATTTTAAATTAAATGTTATATTTACAATGTGTAAGTAGTTCAATAATTTATTTAATGAGCCTCAAAAATTAGAACTGAAAAAATAATTTTAATGTACTTTTAAGACGATTTAACTTGTGTCCTGGGTTTTTGTCAACACCGTCAGAAGTTTTTTTTCAATAAAAAAAATCAGGAATTATTGAGGGCAGCTAAAACTTTGAGGACCCCTTCATCACTTCCTTGTTCTTTCAAATGCCATGAGACCACTCTAGCTCTGGTAAGTTTTTAAAATTCTTTTAATTTTATACCTACTTGTTAGAACGTTGCATGTCACAACCATAGTGTGTCAACACCATAAACAATGTAATATAAGATTTGTATGATATTTTCTGTTATAAATGCTCAATTTAGGTAAAGTATAAAGGTTACAAGCAATGAATGATAAACAAGATGGCTCCTGTGAGAAGCACATGTGTTATGAGAGGAAACATGGTATTTTGTCAACTCCGTCAGATGTCAACACCGTCAGGATTCGTGTCTGACGGTGTTGACTCTTTCTAAGACGGTGTTGACAGATGCCATTATGTGCATCATTCCTCATTTTAGTGCAGTTTACTTCAATGATATTACTTACCAAACATTTGATATTACTGTTGCTCAGTTTTATCTGTTGAATTTCAACCAATTGCCATACAGGTTTATGTTTTGAATTGAATCTCATTTTCATAGCCTCTCGAGTACTTGATATGTATTAAGGTGTTGCTTATGATTACTCATCATTGGCAGCTTATGCTTATCCATCAGAAAAGTATATTGACTGCAAAATGGTATACATTTCAGGGTAGAATGGCTAGGGAGAAGCTCTCAGTGGAGGAACGAAAGAGAAGGAACAGGGAATATCAAAGAAAAAGGCGAAAAGAAATTGATAGCCAGCCTGAACTGAAAGAAGAGTTGCTGAGAAAGGAGAGGGAAAGATGGAGAAATAGGGTAAAAGAGGGCAAAATTAAAAACATCAGTGATTTGGAAGAAAGAGAAAAGAGGTATAAAAGAAGGTTTTGGAAACAAGCACAGAGAGAGTCAAGAGAACGCAAGAACAAAGCACAGGAAGGCCATCATCTAGACACCCCACCACAGAGTCCTTTGGACATCAGTTTTGAGGAGCCAAGGAGTAGTAGACAGCTAGTTGCTGGTGAAAGGGAAAGACGCAAAACTAGAAAAAGACACTCTAGAGAGATTAAAGCACTGACAGACAAACTTGACAAGTTAAAAAAAGAGAGGGACAAGCTGAGAAAGCGACTTCAACGTGGAAAACATATTCATGAGAAGACACAGGACTCACCTCGGACCAAAACAGAGATGATGGTTCAAGGGAGCCAACTCAGAAATCCTTTAATCAAAAGATCACTGCTCTTCCACCATGCAATGACTGCAGAGCTGAGAAGAAATGCTCCTCGCACCGACAGAAGAGGCAAACTTGCATCGCGGCATCCAAAACTGTCTTTATCTGGCCGAATTCTCAAGAAGTATCGCCTTATCCACAGGGTTCATGAGTTTGGCCTGACTTACAAAACACTGACAGAAAAAATACCAAACAAAAGGAAGCCTAGATTCCTCCAGACCATATCCCTAAATGTTCACAACTTTTTGGAAAACAATGCAAGGATGACAACAGACAAGCAAGACACCATTACCAGGAAAAAAGTAAAACGTCAAAGGATGATTCTGACTGACACGATGCAAAACCTTCACATTGCATTTGTCCAGCAATACCCAAACATTAGACTTAGTTACTCCTCCTTCTGTGCATTGCGTCCATTTCACATTACATCTCCAAGAGCCTCGGACCGAAAGACATGTCAGTGTCTGTACCATGAGAATGCAACACTGATGCTTGAGGTCCTGAAGTCATTCAATGCTTTGACAACCAGCAAAGTTGAAGAGAGTTTCCAACTTGTATGTTGTTCTCCAGCAAACGAATCTTGTCTTTTACGTACCTGCACCCGATGTCTGAATAAATGTTCAGTTCTTTCTCCAGAGCAAGGGAAAACACAAGTGGAGTGGAAGCAGTGGAAGCGTATTGAGGAGCGAACAGAAGATGGAGCTCACTTTCACACCAAACTTGTGAACCACACTGGCACTCTTTCAGAGCTTATGATTCTCTACCAAGACAAACTAAGAAATGAGACAACCACCCATGTCCACTCAGTTCAGAATCAAACCAAGGAGTACAGGAACATGATAACAAATTGTGATGAAACCACTGTTATTGTTCATGTTGACTTCTCTGAGGCCTGGAAATGTAAATTCAGCAGAGAAGTACAATCCTGTCACTATGGGCAAAATCTCCCACAGCTCACACTTCATACGGGCATGTTCTACACCAAGCATGAAAAGGCAGGATTCTGCACGGTCTCAGAGTCCAAGCGCCAGGATGCTGCAGCCATCTGGACCTATATGGATCAAATCCTGACAGCCATTCACGCAAGATTTCCAAAGATTAACACTGTTCACTTTTGGTCAGATGGTCCAAGCAAACAGTATAAAAATAAGAAGAACTTCCATCTCCTCTGTGCTGTCCCTCCCAAACTGGGATTCAAGAATGCAACGTGGAATTTCTTTCCTACATCACATGGCAAGGGTGCCCCAGATGGCATTGGGGCAACAGTTAAGAGGTGTGCAGACAGTATTGTGCTGAGAGGTCGGGACATTGTGGATGGCAAAGCATTTTATGAGATGGTGTCCAGCAGCCTAAGTGGTGTCAAGCTACAATATGTTACCAGTGATGATTTTCAGTCCTATGACACTCTTCTCATGCCACCCCTGAAATCCATCCCTGGAACAAGGAAGATTCATCAAGTTGTAGCTCAAGGGAACAACATCCATTGTAGAAACATTTCATGTTTTTGCAGTGAGCCACAGATTTGCCAGTGTTTCAGTCCTGTTACTCACACTTTAGATGGCATCTCTCAGGACCCAGATGAAGGACCCAGACAGAGTCCTTTGGCAATGCTGATGGAGGAAATGGAGAAAGAGCCAAGCAGAGAACCTGAGGGCACAACAACTGGGATAGGCCCTGCTGATACTCAGAGTGGAGACTGGCTTGTTGTCATGTACGAGCAGAACTGGTGGCTGACTGAAGCCTTAACAATTGACCCAGAGCATCAAGATGTTCAAGTTGAATTTTTTCACCCTCATGGGCCAAATGTTTGTTTCCAAAAAAAACAAGGACGGCGGGATGTCTGCTATGTGCCATTTACAGATATTCTAGTCAAGCTGAATGAGCCATCATCACCCATCCGTACAAGCAGCACCAGGGAGATATACAACATATCAGCAGAGGTCATGGATTTCATAGAAGAGGAGCACTTGAATCGTCTGTTGCCTGGTGTTTAAACTCCATCGACTGCCTTGAGAAGTCAAATGTTAAGTTTTTTTTATGACAGTTTAGCAATATTTTAAAGGTTTATCTACCATTTTATCTATGGATGATTTGAACTAGTTATAAGCAGCATATATTTGTAGATGTTGTGGACTTGGGGGTTAATTTCTTTTTTCATTGCCTGTAAAGTCCCTCTACTCCTATGACATGAAAAATTGGTTATATAATGTGTTTTTTCATATCTTGCAATGTTATGATATTTGTGAGTGTTCAATGGTCCTTTTGAATGAAATATTTTTGTTTCTTACAAGTTTGTCACCACCGTCAGTTTTGTGTCAACACCGTTAATGCCTCGTCAACTCCGTCAGATTGATATATTGTTTGTTTTTTAAAACAAGATGAGCTGTTTCGTTTCCTCAAGAGTATTTGTTAATAAAGTGGTTGCATTTTCAAAGTTATTGTGTAATGTGTATGCTTCTAAGTATCACTGTTCATTATTGAAATTAAATGATCAATTGATAAATCCATACAACCTAAACCACAATCATTAAACACTGACTAATCTAAATATTAAAAGGTGATATGATTCACTTCAAAACATGTTTATGTGAGTGAGACAATTAAAAACCGCTAAGAGTCAAAATACCTGTGATAATTTAATTAAAAATAATTTTATAGACATTTCTATGTGTCTGACGGTGTTGACAAAAATTCAGTGCCGATCCCATAAACCTCAAATTTATAAAAATAAAATAAAACTGGGAGGTTGTTCCAAAACATGGTTACATAGCCAAACCCTCATTTAACAAATGTGTATACACTGGTTTTTAAAATAATGAAGTTTTTTTTTTAGAAAATCAAAACCTGTTTTGTCCCTGATCTCAAGAATCACTGGCATACGATAGATACTTATGAACGTATGCCGTGCATACGTACAGAAGGACTCGTGGCTAGTGCAAGCGAGTGACACCATGACTCATACTCTGAATTCGGATACCGGTGAGACTAAGCGTGTTATTACGAGAGTATGGGATATGGTGAACAAACATTTTGATTCCTTACTGCTTACAGCGGACAGGTCCGCTACGAAGATCAAGGCTGAGATGAACGTGCAAGCTCAAGTTAAAGAACTCAGGGAACTGATGAACTCCTGCGATCACCGCTTAAAGGCTGTACAGGATTACGTTTCAGAATTGCAAAAGGTCGAGAAGAAGGGTTCCGAGTGTACGTTAGAAGACCAAGTGTATTCTCAGTTTATCGGAGAATGGCATTTTCTGTACACAGACGAGAACCGTGTTTTCGGATATATGAAAATGGTACCGGGCACGGTTTCGATTCTTGACAACGATGACGGATCCGGAGCGCAGGGGAGGCGAGCTGAATTTACGCTCCCAAAGTGCGTTCTACAAGAAGCTAATCTGGTTTCGGATGATTACAATCGCGAGGCAGGGACCGGCTCTGTCTCGTGTCCCCACTGTCATCTATCCTTCGACTCATCTCGTTATTGGAAACACGCATTATACGAGATCGCAGAAAGAGGTAACACGGTTACGGCGCGAGAATCCGTGATTCGAGGACGAGCGCCCCTGTGGATCGTGGAATCTCGCATGAGATGGACCGAGTCTATTTACAGACCCCGAAAACTACAGCGGACCTGTGAAATCGGTCAATGTCTCAGGGATATACAATTGAAACATTTGCTGTGTGAGCAGGATTTCTCAGGGGTCCTCGATAACGCATTGAGTTTACTATCAACGCAGTTACGCGTGTGATCCGAACATGTTATCATATACGTACAGACCAGGCACCGGGATAGCGAGCGTCAACGAGCCTCCCCGAGGGAGAAAGGTAGAGCACGAGAACCTCGAGTCCGTCAAACAACATTCTGACGAGGAGCGCATACTAGAAACTCTTCCCGAGGACATGGTTACGCTAGATTATCTAATCGGAATAGTTCGGACCTCTAAGACTGACACGTACACATTCGTGCGATATAAACCCACCGAGAAACATAAAGTGTACGCTGGCTTAAAACCAGATCCTGTGCATCAGATCAACCTGTTCGTGAAAACACTTCGGGATATGAACATCGAAACGGAAACCTCGTTGATTACGCGAATGCATTCGGTTTCGAAAACTATGTGGACCAAGGTTACCCTAGGAACCCTCACGGAACTTAGTCTCGAGCCGCTGTGGAGGATACGCGGGAGTGTGCATTTGAATTCGAAGCGAGGTCACCTTACAATTATCGTAAGCGACAAAGCTCTACAATCGTGCGTTCTGAATCCCGAGACTCAGACACTAGTTTCCGACTCGGGCGAATCTCAGGAGATCGCGAGACGAGTGCAAGAATGGATAAGGTCTGCGAACCCGAAGCCTGATCCAGGAGACACCGGTGTCGTAACAACAGAACCATCCGTTGTAGTAGACCGGAGACCGTTGACTCGAAAAAGGAGTTCGACTGATGATTATTCTCTCACGAAGAAGCGTAAACCTGATACAGATCCCCCTCTTCGTGTACAAGACTCTGACACAGTTAAGAAGCACACAGAAAAAATACATGACACGCCAGGTGTTGGACAGAAACTCTTTAATGTTGGGTCACATACAAATATTGGAAAGGACAGATATCGCTGTGTGAAGAAACGTGTGCATGCAACACGTAAACAACCTATCCGGATTAGCGCCAAACCCGGCACGCTTGTGTCCGATCGTAAGCAGCCTTTACCAACGGAAACGTGTGAAGATCGAGCGGTCTATCCGCAACCGAACGATGTAGAACTCTCCAACCCCGAGGTCTCCAACGTCGCCGCGAATGTCACTCCGCCAAGGACGCCTGAGTTACCAACGAGAGTGTACCCGGTGGTGTCAATTACGAGACCTGCACTGAGATCTACCGCAGAACAGTCATCCGTGGAATCATCCGTGGAGATGGCCTCGAGGGTTGAGAGCGACTCCTCGGCTCCGGTCACGCCGACGAGTTCGGACTCTGAGACTTCGAGAGAGAAGCAGTCGAATCGCCGGGGTTGCTGCCTGATGTAACCGTGTGAGAGTCATTGACACCGAAACGCTCCGAATATATTATATCTCGTTGGTTTATTTCATCTTCGTGTTTCACATCAGAGGGCCGGAGCCCTAGTTTGTTGGCTAACAGCAACCCGTACGCCGTAGGATGGAGAGAATCCCGTGCAAGCATAATATCTGTCACCGTGAGCGAAGCGTCCGGTTTTCTCCCGGAGAGGCTGTCCGCAAAGGTTACCCCGGACGTGTTTAACAACGTTACCAGCATGCAGTGGAAAACGTGTCCGGGGGACCCCGATTCTAGCTCTCTCACCGTATCTCTGTTGTTATACTGGATAGTATTATGTCTCCTGTTGAACTGACTGAATCCCGAGAGTGCGCTCCTCCAGAAATTCGTCCAAATGTTCAATATCTCCTCTAAATGAGCCACGCTCACCGAGCTCGGGTAATTGCACACAAGTTTCACATCGGACCCCAAGTCCGTCACCGGTTCATCCTGTTTGGCACCGCATTCAGTCGAAATGTGTTCCAGCTGCTTCACTATCCGTTCGGCCATTTGTAAAAAGTGCCCGGTCCTTACATTCTCCGCGAAGCGTTTCTAGCGCACCTCTAGGGTACCTAAGCACCTCGCTGAGAAATTGTCTCACGTACAAAACCTCCTTCCCTTCGGAAATCATCGAAGCCATCATTTGGCTGAGACTGTGAGACACGCTCGCGGACTTGTGGTCGCATACGCTGCCGCCTACCCCGGACCGCGCGAACAGATCGGGTAAATCGGTAGCGTTCAACCCGAACATGTCGCGCTGCTGTTCGCTAGCTAGAACACGGGCTAGGTTATCCAGTAAAGGTCTATTGAGCGCGTTACCCTGGACCGAAAACCCCGATCGCTGATGTTCTCCTCGAGACGAGAGCATCACATCGGCCAAGTGGGAGAGCGAAGAGCGTTCCGCGCTAGTGCTCGTGTACACCTGTCGACTCGAAGCCGATGTCAGCCCCTGTATTATCTTACGAAAGAGCGTGGCCCAGCTCTGGACCGTGGAGTGAACTCGCTTTGCCAACGACGAAGGTTGTTCGGATTCCCAAGACCAAGAGCTGTCCCACATCGATACGCGTCTGTACAGTACACCGTCTACCGCGGCCGTGACCAGATCCGTTTCGGTGTCATAGAAAGCCAAGCACGTAGAAGCTCTACATTCCGGTATCACCGGACAACGCCCCTGCTCGAAAGTCTTCATCACGCCCCACAGGGCTACCGTTGCCATCTTAAGCTCCGTCTCTTTGATGGGGTCTTTCCTGAGCGTTACATCCCTCTCGATCCAGTCCCCGATGATCTTACACACCACCGAGACCTGCGTTTGCGGGACCGAGTGAGCCATCAGCATTTGCAACGTTTCGACCAGTCGATCGAGCGGAACGTTCAACAGCGAAGGTATCGCTCGCTCATGAGCCTCTCGTTCCTGCTCCGCTTCATAGGCCGCTTCGGGCGGAGGTAATCCTTCCGTAACGTTTTTAAACCTATGACTTCGTTGAGAATGAAGAGTCCTTCGACTGACTCCGGTCACCGAGGTCCGACCAGAACCGTAATCCGTTCGCTCGCTTCGCCTGCGTTTTACACGCTTGACAGCCTGATGATCGCGAATGTCTTTGTCAGTTGACAGATCTTCGTAAACGCGCGCCCGTGAACGACCGGGTTGGAGGATATTAGGTTGGTCACAGCGGCTTTACCAGAAAGTCCCAACCCGAGGCATCTGATCCTTTTCCAGGGCAGGAACGAACACGGAACGAATCCCGCTAGCACGGTCCACCTGATCATGTTCCTCAAAGTGGTCTTTACGTGTTCACACACGTGATTGGAGGAGTAGTAATTGATTAGATATCGCACTAAACACGTTGCGCTTTCACTGTTGCTCCCCAAGATGTTGTAGAGGAGTAACTCTACGGACAGAGCTGGGCTGAAGGTGTTCACGATCTCCTCTATCGCTATGGCGAGCTGCTGATCTTGGCTCACGTACACCCAGGAGTCGACATTGTCATGGATGGGTATTAAGCCGTAGGTAGCATAATCCACGGATCCGCGTGTATCAACTTCTCTTTTACGACATTCCGCATCTCGGAATACTTGTACCCGGTGAGGGTCTCCGCGGTCTTCTAACGCTTGGAGAGCGAGGGCTCTTTCGCGATACGTTTTATCTCCGCGTGTTCCTGACATCGTTAAAAAAAAACTCACATGGGACACGCGCGGGATAGGATCCTCTATCCCGTTTTACTGTACTTACAGACTTTCGACGGGCTCGCTAGTCTCGGAGAGAAGCGTAGATGTTTTGGATGGTAGCTAGAGCGCTGTGCTGCTTGTGCAGCAACAGACGAATCCTGGACAATTCCGACCAGCGCAGGGTCTATTATTACTACGAAGATGATAGCGACGATGACAGCGACACGGACGAAGAGCGCAAGATCCGTTCTCGAGCGATTCAACTGTCAAAGCTCAAACGTGATGCGATTGACGTTACCACAGACGTGGTGATCTCAGAAGAGTTACTAAGACGAAACGGTAACGATTCGAGTCTACTAAAGTACCATGATAAGTGTACTGAAGAAATGTACAGGGCCCTGGATAGACTTCCCGTGACCCATCACGAAACGGGCGCTACCAAGAGGCCTCACGGATACGGCTACGGCTACAGCGCTTCTATTGTTTAACGGGGACCCTTGACAGGTCCGAAAACTCTCGATCGAGCACCATGAGCATTGTAAACATGGACCCGAGTAGTTACAAGCTAAAACCTCTGGAGATGATCACCCGTTTGGTGAAAGCCCCGGACTTTTTAGCTGATCCGAATAGGGTGTTTGTAGATTATATTTGCGATAAAATAATCCGAGCCTCCGCGAGCAATACTACGATATCGGCCGATGTGACTGTGATGATCTCTCAGGCTTACATGGGCGTGAATTTATTCAGACAACAGAAAGAAACCAGTCGTCTGCTCTCCGGGTTCGTCTACAAGATGCTGGTCCCCGACGAAACCGTGCCCACGGGCACTAAGTTTAGTAAGCGCTATGTGATCACGGATCAGCGGGAGGCGCAACAGGGCACGTACGACACTGTCGGTAACGGGGTCCAGACCAGAGAGTACAGTCAAGTGTTTCAACACACCTCCAAGGTGGTAACGATGCAATTCGGGAGTTTGCTGAGTGTCACCGTGCCATCTCTGGCAGAGGAACTGATCCGAAGGGAGCTGGACAGGGTCAGCACGTCGTGGGAACTCACTAGAACCATCGAGGTGCTTAGATATTGCGCCGCTCAACCGACTTTGACCGACAGAGTCGCGCAGAGAACTAGAACCTCTGGACGCTCTGAGAAATTAGACTCTATATTGACTATGTCAGAACTCATGTGCGGTATGATCAACGTACAACCGGCATCCTTTGTATGCGCACTGGAGAACGCGCGCAGGGTTCTAGGGAGCGATCGCGGCGAGGTTCTCGTCGTAGGCGATACTCTGTTCAGAGTGATCTCGCAAAAAAGCCTGAACGGGCTAGGCCCCCACATCGTGAGCGAAAACACTAGGCTCACCCCGGAGTTCATCGTGTACACCATGGTCAACGAAACCAGTAGACCCGGAGACGGTTACGCGTTTACCATGCAGGAGATGAATCGGAGCGCCCTGTGCGATAAAGATCTACCCTTTGGCAACGAGTCCTGTTTTCAGGACAACTCTTTTGACATGACCGTGAACTACGTGAAACTCGGAGGAGGCCCCACCGACAAGATTCCGATCGTGCACGTAGACGGGGTTCAGATGGAGCACGGCAGTAACCGCGACACTTCCACCGAGCACAAAGCTTTCAGTAACACTCAAGGGTTCAAATGGGAATACTTTACCGTTGGTTGCACGGCACCGGCCGTATCCCAGATGGACCCTTCGCACGTGCTCTCAGCCACCGACGCTGATGAAATCAACTACAAGCAGCTCGCGAGAAGATCCCCCTCGACTTCGTACATACATCAATACGACGGGGCTGTCACGGGTGTGAACCTACGGCATCTGCACCCTATAGGAAATCCGAAGGAGCTGTTCACGAAACAGCGCAGGCAGAAGTTACAAAACGATGTCAACGCGTTGATGAGAAGCGACCCGAACGCGATATCGATCCGAGACATGTTCGCTCTCGCCCATAGCAGGTCTTGGTACGATAAGATAAAGAACCCAGCTTCTCTGTTGGAGTTCGATACACGAAACATGGTAGTGCCTCATTTTCAGGACACATCGGGCTCGGCCCCTAGCCCGATGATTCAGCGCTGGATCGTTAGACCCCGGGTGGCTCTCTTCAACTCGTCCCCTATGAACAGTATCGAAAACGAATTCGCGCAAATTGGCAGCGAATTGCTGGCTCGTTTCGGGGACACAGACCGAGCTAAAGACGGTCTACGTAATCTAGAATTGATAGAATACGGACTTCGTTACGGTGATGGTTTACTTGATGCGGTCTCGTTTAGGACTAACATTATAACGCAAACACCGGTTAATTTACCCGGCGACTGGGCCAAGGGTAGAATGTATTGGTCTTGGGTCTCGGATCCGATATGCGCTGTAGCATTACGGAAGCATCTCGCAAAGAAGGCTGATATCACTAAAGAAGAATCGACCGTTCTGGTACAGCTCGAAAACCTGTTTTACGGACTATTGGGATTGTTCAATGGCGTGCTAGGGGACAGGACCAACTCCGTACTGGCTAGCATGCCCTCGTGTTTCGCCGTGGACGGTACTGGGTGCAAGAAATACCCAGACGGGTTTACATCGGCAGACGCGGATTATTGTAATCTCATGTACTGGGTGATTCTCCCGCTATTGGGAGCTCGGCTTTACTGCCAAGATGCGGACCCTGAACCTTTCCAGTACGAGTTGAATGATATCGGTCTGAATAACGAGCTAGAAACAGGGACCGATTTCGCGTTATCTGTTACGCGGCTCAGAAAATCCTGTGTCTTCGCTAAGGAACAACCCGAGGGCTATACCGATGTGAGCGAATCCTTCGAACTTACAGCTTCCAAGTGCACAGGGCTCGTTGGGTTCAGTCACACCTCCGTGGTGACTTACATGTGGGCGATTAGACTTCAGAAGCTCTCGAGTATCAACAACGTGCTCGCGAAGGTGCTACTCGGGATCCACTACAGTACCTTACTGACACACAAAGTGATACAAGACCACTACGATACTACATATTACTCGGGTATGTCCTACCTGTTATTCAGAGGCGTCAGGTTCACCGGCTGCGGAGTGTCTCTCATGCAACAAAAGTCGGCTCTGTACACACTGGGCACGGGTATCGTGTGTCAACCCACTAGTAACAACACGCATCAGATTCACACCGTGAACCAGTATTGCGAATCCGTGGTGATCCCCGAGACCCTAGAATCGCCCGGCGTGTACGTGCCGAACCTGTACATGAAAGACGTAAGAGGGGGCGACGTGCTCCTGAACAC
This sequence comes from Lepomis macrochirus, assembly GCA_024633595.2. Taxonomy (NCBI): domain Eukaryota; kingdom Metazoa; phylum Chordata; class Actinopteri; order Centrarchiformes; family Centrarchidae; genus Lepomis; species Lepomis macrochirus. The sequence continues at coordinate 31,973,862 of JALXJV020000019.1, read as the reverse complement.
GGGGGGTCCATTCGATCTGGTGGTCGCGGACGCTTTCAACGGATTCTGCCCGGAATCCGACAGCGAGAGCGGATACCGAAGACCGTACATTTTTACCACTGGACGTTCTGACAGACTTAACGGTTCTATAACACGGGATCCTCTTACTCGAGTACCGGCTTACACGTGCATGCCAACGCTGCTCAGGCCGTTCAGTTCCGTACTCGCCCTTAAAAAGACCAGCGTGTACAGAGACAAGGAGGAGAGTAACAGCAAGCTGTTTTGCGCTACCCAGTACACGGTGGACTTCGAGAAGGGTATGTTCGAGCCCATAGGCGATCCGTTCAAGGATACCGTAGACAGGGTGAACGGTGACAAACATACCACGGACATAATGCAACCCGGTCTCGGTGTGGCCTTCTGCGGTACTTATGGTATAGGGCTCACGTCTGACATGAAGCTCCTTTGCAATAAGGACGAGACCCGAGAAACGTTGGCTGACAGACTTGCGCCCAGAATCAGCGGCACGGGGATCTTTGCTTGTAACCCGATTCACACCACGGCGCGCTTAATTACACCCATCTTCAACCGGATCTTTGAGAGTACCCGCTATAACCGGTACCTACAGTGTTAAGCCACCATAGATCCGAGGGATGAAATAACGTTCTGGGATGCCAGGGGTTCGACTGTCTCGTAACATATCAACGGGGATCTATACCATAGTGGAGTTTGTGTTGACATGCGGAATTAATTTCTTCACCTCTCTGTATATGCATCCCATGGAACACGAGAACACTCTGACTCTGATTAGGAAAAAAGATGAAGCGGAGCTCGACATGGCCATAAACACTGTGGCCAGATCAATTTCAAAACTGGATGGGACCATAGCCTCTCTGAAGGACGCGGTTAATGCGAGCAGAGGCGAAAGACAAAGTGTGTTGTTAAAGAAAGAACTGGACTCAACGGAGACTCAGCGGTCCGATCTACATTATTTACTCGGAGCTCTCCGGGGGCGCATCGACGCGTGTAGACTCATGGGAGCTGTACAGACTTTGGCCGAGAATGCGGGCTTGCAGCTTAACGCTTCTGCTTACATCAACAGACAAGTTTCGAGTCTTGCTATTCAGAGGGATTTGGATGACGCCAGACACCCCGTTACTAAAGTCACTGTACGGGACGCTTATAGCGAATACAGTGGCGATTGCGCATTACATGTGGTGTGAACACTGACTGTACATTATTTTGACTGATGTGTATACTACACTCGAATTGTCTCTTTCATCGACATGTATAACATTTGTGTTACGAATAATAAAGTATGTATCTTCAGTTGTAATGTGTCTTGTTGTATTTACAAACCCTCCCTTATCTCCGAATCAATGGAATGCCGTACACAGAGGCAAAGAATACGAGAGAAACCTTTATTGCAGATGCGAACAGAAACAAGCATTGTACATTACAATATTGTACACAAGGTGGTAACACTAAACGGGATACCGATCATGAATAACAGGAGCCACTCGTGAATACAAAGTTGTAACATTCCCCGATGAATTGTCTACATGCACAGGCTCACTTTACTCAGATGTTAGGAGTTCTACGTTGTATGTAGAACCAGACTCTGTGTTCCCCGATGAATTATCTACATGCACAGGCTCACTTTATTCAGATGTTAGGAGTTCTACGTTGTATGTAGAACCAGACTCTGTCTTCCTCAGTGTACACAGAGAACAGTACTTGCTGTACTGGCGTTCGGGTCCCAGTCTGTACTGTATATACCCTGTACACGGTTGACCTCTTATGGGTTTTACGGGTATCTGCAGAGTCCTTGATATGCTTCGCAGTATGTATTGTAGAAACACAGCGTCCTCCTTTGGTAATCCGTTTCCGCACCCGTTGAATTTCCCAACGCAGCGGGGCATGTGCCAAATAGCAAGTTCTCCTCTGGTCATGAACATCGGCATATCCTCTTCATGAAATTCGGGTCTTAGGATTCTACGCGGTGGACATTTTTGAGCTCCCGTTGATATGGATAACTCCCACTCGAACGACCACATGCACCAGTCCACGATTTCTCTCGTGAGTGTTACCAGGTGACCAGGCGATGTTCTTGGGTGGTAGTAACGTTTGAATGGCTCGTTGGTACATTCCACTCTCGGGGCAAGTGTACATAGAAGAATACAACTTTGGGAATATCAACCCTTTGTTTTTGGGCAATCTATCAATGGAGCGGTACTCGGTTAGTTCCAGTAAAGACCCGGCGATTAATTCCGCTACACCTCCCGCCGATGCACCCGGGTGTATGTTGAGTACACGTAACTGTTTGTCTAACATATCTTCAAAGTCCCCTGGTCCCTTGAGAGCACCAGAGGTCCTTGCTGCCAGAAAGGCTGGTAATATCTCAAACCTCGTAACTATTCTAGATGGGTTCATTGCATAGCGATAGTCCGAACTGTTGCAGTTGCCCTCCTCGAAATCGCGAAAGCACCATATTAGGCGATCGCTGATTAACACGTCACCGCTCTGCTTTACAAACGTGTAACATCTGGGAAATTTGTAAATGAGAAACCCTTTAATGCACATCGTAATCGAACACAGGTTATACTCAAAACTCTTCCCGAAGATCAAGTAAGGCTCGATGTGTAGAATGAGTCTCGTTTAATACGTGCGATCTCGGGGTTTTCCGAGAAACGCAGTTGTTTCGAGTCTTGACAGTCTCCGGATCTCGGAGACTGTCCCCTCCTAGCTCCGTAAATGAATGTTACACACAGAAGCAAATGGTACCGATAAACCTTTATTACATATAAACAACAATTGCCCGGTACACAGATTATACCGATCATGATTACCACACTCCAATGTGACTACAACGTTGCAACATTCACCGAAGAATTGTCTACATGCACAGGCCCACGTTACTCAGGTGTTACGAGTTGTATGTTGTATGTAGAACCAAACTCTGTCTTCCTCAGTGTACACAGAGAACAGTACTCGCTGTAATAGCGTTCGGGTCCCAGTTTGTACTGTATATACCCTTTACACGGTTGACCTGTTATGGCTTTTACTGGTATCTGCTGCAGGATCCTCGATATGCTTCGCCGTATGTATTGTAGAAACGAAGCGTTCTCCTTGGGCAATCCGCTTCCGCTCACGCGTAATCTCTCAACGCCCCGGGGCATGGGCCAGATGGTAAGTTCCCCGCCGGTCATGAACATCGGCATATCTTCCTTAGGGAATTCAGCGTTGAAGATTCTATATGGACATTCCCGATCTCCTATCGATATGGTCAAGCCCCACTCGAACGAGCACATGCACCAGTCCACGATTTCTTTCGTGAGCGTTACCGGGTGACCAGGTGACGTTCTTGGGTAGTAGTAACGTTTGAATGGCTCGTTGGTGCAGCCACTCTCGGGGCAAGTGTACATGGAAGAATACAACTCCGGGAATATCAATCCTTTGTATTTAGGGAATCTATCGATCAAGCGGTTCTTGGTCAGTCGCAGTAAAGACTCGGCGATTAATTCCGGTGCAACGTGTTCTGTCAATGCGCCCGTCTGCATGCTGAGTACATGTAACTGTTCGTCTAACATATCTTCGAAGTCCCGTGGTCCATTGAGAGTACCAGCGATCCTCGCGGCTATAAAGGCTGGTAATATCTCAAACCTCGTAACTATTCTAGATGGGTTCATCACATGGTAGCCCTGGGTCCGTTCGTCGAAATCTTGAAAGCGCCACATTGTTAGATCACGGACTATCACGTCCCCGCCTTGGTTTACAAACGTATAATCCAAAGGATATTTGTAAATGCGAAACCCTTTAGCGCTCATTGTCACAGTGTTCCGTTTACTTCACAAACCTCCCCGGAACTGTCAAGCAATGCTCGATGTGTAGAACCAGTAGGGGGAAGCTTCATTTTAATATGTGCGATCTCGGGGTTTCCGAGCGTGTTTCGAGCCCCGACAGTCACCGATCTCGGAGTTTTCAAGCAGGGTATTCATGGTCAGTGTTTCATTTCAAATAAAACAATAGACTTGTCACGTACCATAAAGTATCGTTTATTGGATTGTACATACAGGATAACAGATCAAAATAAACAAAAACAAGAAAACGTGCATTGTATCACAAAGATAGATTTTCACAGAGATACATATTTCGCAGTCCAGTCCCTTACATGTCCAATCCGTGGCACCTGGTCAGATCTGATAACCGTTGCCACACCAATGAACGAGTGTCCAATCTTAGGGTCACCAGCATCATTTCAGCGTTCGTTTCGATTCCCGGGAGTGTGGTATTCTTCCATGAGGCGAGGAGCCGCGAAATTGCTTGATCGTTCCTCCGTTTCGATGTAATGTTCGACTGTCTGTGAAACGTATGTCATTTTTGATAATACACAAAGTTATCGATTGACCTGAAGGGAACGAGTGTTCGAAGCGAATCAGTTCTGTTGAAAAGCGAAACGTACAGCTCCGTCTTGCGCAGAAAATCCGTACTCTGGTCCGGGTTTGGGGGTCTTAAGAGTCCATAGCTCTAACACGTACTTCATCGTAAGAAACATCACGTTACACCGATCCCTGGTCCAGTGCTGCGAGGTGATACCCTCCGGGACCTTCGTAAAATTCGCTAACTGAGTTCCCAGTTTCGAACAATCTCCACCGGTACCGCCGCGAAGCACACTTGACACGGTTTTACACCAAGCCGAGTACGACTCGTAGTTGGTCACCGCGCCAATCAGTAGTCTCTTAATCCCGAGCCCATAAGGTACGAAATTGTAGTCAGTCCCGCAAAGTATCATGAACAGTAACATTTCCATTTTCAAGCTCTCAGAGTCCAGCACCTGTTCCTTTATGCGTAGATACACGTGGCGCCCCGAACGGCTTAACCTAGCAAACCGTCCGTAGCTACCGAGAGGAACGGTCCCGTTCATATAAGATGCACTCAAACCCTTGAGTCCATGAATGATCTGTTTTTTCTCTTTAACAAATCCAAGGTTCGCCTCTTCGTCCAAGTCCAAAGTTTCATCGAGATGCGCGGCCTTTCGCTTATTCCGTTTCTCCCCCGCTTCGTGTGGCTGCGCCTCGGAATCTTCGTTGTTCGGGTACAACATTTCTAGAATCTGAACAACCCTTTTCGATGACACGCTTCCCTTGCTCGTGACGAGCTTGAGCGTGGATAACCGGTCTTCAGTGCTAGCTTCAGAGAACCAATGTAACAACACGCTGTAAACGGAACCCCTTATACCGTGCGCGTACATGCCGCGAGAAACCTTTTCGGCGTCAAACGAGTGCGCGTTGACAAAGTCCTCGAAATCTAAATGTCGTGTTCGATGAGCGGAGAACATGTGTTCATCGTCCGCGGTAATGTCAGATAACACCCTGAATCGGTCTTCGCTCGAAACCAACATGGGTTGAGGACACATCGAGCTGTTCGGACGGTTAAACAGCAGCTCTCCGAAACTCGACATGTGCATGTCACGGTCTATGGGGTAACTTTTGTTGTCCATTCTCAATGTCAGACCCCGTCTTCCGCAAGCTGTAAGAACCGCGACTACATCCGAATCTCCTGTGGACACGGTCACCTCGCCTTTCAAAATGTTAGCTAATTCCACCGTGAGCATGTCGGCCTCCGTGCTGCGACACATTGTACACGCGTTCCGTAATAAGGTAACGCGCGAATCCGCCGGGTCCGCAAATGTAGCCAAGAACACCCCGTTCGTTCCAGCGGGTCTGTCTATCGACCCGTTAGCGTACTCGGGGTCTACATCCGAGAGTTCGTTTACGTCCATTGACTCTATGACACCCTCCGTAGTTTCGGTCCGCAGGCATTCCTGTTCCTTTTCTTGTTCCTCTAGATATGTGCCATGGAAGGTTACCACGTTATCGGCTCCGTGGCAAGGTTCGGTCTCGTTTTCGATCTGTATCTTAGCTCCGACTACGAGAAAGAATTTGTCTTTCATACCCATGTCAGCCAGGATGTGCATCATCGCGTATTCTATAGCGCATAGATTTCGTTTGCAGAAATCTATGTGAGGCGCGTGGACATGTTTAAGGCGCGTATCTCTAACGGATGGCTTGTGAGCTTTAGCTCCGTCTTTCACCAGTACGATCCCGTGGGCGAACTTACTTTCCGAAACGTAGCAAGTCGCTAGAGTCCGCGCCATGTTCAATATGGAAACTCTGGGTTCGTTTTCCACAAAGTCGCTTTCTTTGACTCTGTAGATTGTCATAAGATGATCGATGACGATCCAGTCTTGTCTAAAGGTAGGTTTATCTACCATCTCAAACGGAGCCAGATGTGGATTCGCGAGCATGGCGTGAATGGCTTTGTGTTTCAATCCCATGTCAGCGTACTCGGGTAAAGTGAACGCTGTACCGATCCTAGGGTGTATCACAAAAAAAAAACGAGCTCGGGGGTTTAGTGAGAGGGTAGTGAGAGGGAATGTACTTATATACAAGTTTCCCCTGTATTCTTTTCGTCAAAGTCCATACACACGCCCTCTTCCTCCGCGACCTCACTTGTCCTTCTTCGCGCCAGTTTGCGTGACATGAGCTCCGCGTTTAACCTTCTCTTGATTGAACATCATGTTTCTATAGCACAAGTCTAACTGGTCACCTTGAACCTGGTTCACTTTGCCATCCGAACGCGCACCCGCGCGCGCTAGACTCGTTTCGATTCGCATATTCACACACGTAGGAGCCAGACACTCTAATACTTGAGGACAGAAGCAATTCAGCCAAGGGAACTTCTTTCGTAGCGTTTTGGACAGGGTGGGTTTCGAACACCGTCTTATTGTCACTTTACTGGTACCCGGTCTTACTACGACTAGATACGCGGCGGATCGCTCTGCCATACTTGGGTACGTGAGCGAGAACATGACCCACGTGAGCCAGAGCTGCGTGTTGTACCGCCACAACGTGGCTTGGTCTATAATATCGGTATTCCTGGTTTTCAATTCTAACAACGCAACGGTGTTTTGTACGGTATCGTGCGCAACTAGATCGACCTCGGTGTAAAACCCCCAAGTCGCACCTATGCTCGTGCAGCCTCGCATGCACTGGTTGTGATACGTGTAACGCCCGGGCTTCCCGAACGCGTCCGGTCTCGGGATCCCAGCAACCTTAAGACCCGCGCAAATGGGCGTTAAGCACAAAGCCTCTAGCTGCGTGAGAACCAAGCGAGCCACGGGACCCGCTTCGGTCAACGCTCTATTCCCGTTGTACACGCTCTTACACTGTGCGTCTACCAGAGTTCCCAACGTCGCAGACATGTTGTTATCGTCCCACGCCCGTCTGCAAGCTTCGGGGGTGAGCGCTTTGTACCTGTGTAATCGCAGTATGGCATCTCTGAGCACAAGACCTTTACTCTCAGGAGCGTTCAAACTGTCAATGTAATCCGGTATCCATTCCAATGCGCTGTCCGGATTCTCGTTTAGGTCTCGTACAACTTTGGTGTACAGGTCCATCGTTATCATGTTATGTCCCAAAGCCCGCTTTCTGCAGCATATCACGGTGTCCAACGTTTTCGTGATACCGCGAACTCGATACCAACGCTTTTCTACGGTAGATTTCGCGTATAACACTCCGGGAGCATGACGGAATTCTATCGCGGGTTCCTCGAGCTTCATTGTATTAAACGTTCTAGCATTCCAATATAAGCGTTTGCGTGCAAGTGCAACTCACATTCAGTCTAGACTATACCGTGAGTAAATACATAAATAAACGGCACCTCATCGGGTTCGCCATGAATCGTAAGAAGACCGGACCGAGCGGATTCGATAATCTAGTCTCCTCGGGTAAAGACCTGTTTGCGACTAGATTCTCGCCTCGCGCCTTCCTCAGCACCGCTCGGTTCAGAGGTAAACTGGGAGCCGCGATCGCTGTGATCACTTCTCTCATCGTGGGATTCCTGACCATTCCGAACAACATTTTGTATTTCATCGATGACCAGTATGAGACGAGGACTCGATCCGATGACGATGAATACGATTACGTGTACATACACGCGGGCATAGCTCTCGTTACACTGGGTTGTTTGGCGATGGTCGTGAGCATAGTACTTAGTTACTTCGCGGCTAAGAGCAAACGTAAGCTGGACGATTCGGAAGCGGCTTCCTACGGAGGTACCGGCCCTACCAGCACGAAAACGGTGCTCGCGTGCTTGATCATGATGAACTTGGAGCTGTTCATGGCCGTGATCGCGGGCTGCATGGAGTTGCTATACAGGCCCATGATGAGCGATGCTCGGAGGATGCACAACGTGGAATGCGCGATTGCTGTGTTCAACATCATAATCTACATAATGTACGTGATATCTATGGTGATGACTTCGTTCATTCTCAAGGGGAAAAACGAAAAGTCTGGACCTGACGCGCAGAGAGATGCGAGAGACGCGCACGAGCTCGGTCAAGCTCGGGAGTATATGAACAGAGTTAACAATTTCAACTCGCACGCTCTCGGCTTCGCCGGGTTCCTTTGAAAAGAAAATCGAGTAAACAGTACGTGCCTGTACATCTGCCCAGGAACGTGGATAAGGAACGTGGATATTCCAAAACTTTCTTAAACTTTCTTAAACTCGGAGTTCATCTTACTTCAAGCAGCTAAGCTGGTCCGCTTCATCACCACGCTGCCAGAAAGTTTTTAATCAGTCGAAAGTTTTAATCAGTGTCTCTGATCACAGAATCCCTCATGATAAGCAAAATTGTTTATCTACATCCAGGTTGCATCAAATGTCTGTATTACCCTTTCTACAACATTGCTTAGCTATCAAAGGATGCGCTCAGCTGCTCAATTCCCTTGGTGACCAACCACATGTTTATCTACGTTATATCAGGGAGAGAGAGGCATTGGTTTACCGCACTCTTGTTACACTGACTGAGAGTTCAATATGTGTAAAGATTCCCTACCCGGATAATAGTAACGATGCAGAGAGAAGCTTGTATGTGTGTCATTGTAACCCTTTTATTTGTTTTTTGTAAACAAAAACTCAACTTATGTTATCATTGTTTCAGTAAATAAAAGTGCTTTAACATTGTGTGCCAATAAAAACGTGTGCTCTCATGATCATGTATACATGGCTTTCTTTATTGTGAATCGGGTAGGATACAGCACATGCACCAAGCAAAACATGTGGTTAACATTTACTGTTCAAGGCACGCATTACACTCAGAACAACGGTGAACTTCATCCTTGCAGCTCTTCATTTCGAGAGGAAGCACAAGCAGCACCCTAGAATACACCTAGGGAGACAAATAAATAAGCGTAAGTGTTTACCTAGGGTATTATTACTGTGCATATGCGACTACCGAGCAAAGACACGTACTCGGAGCCTACTGTAATTATCAATAACAAAACCAACTCATGTGTACAGCATTATGTGAGATAATTATAATAGAACGAGTGTTTTGCGCCCACTACGTCGTAAAGGTGCTATTGGCTGTAATACCTAAATGTATTATATTCACGGTGACGCGTCTGGGTATCTAAGGTGTGCAGACCGTTAAATTACAAATGGCAGATATCCATCAAGCGCAACTTTGGCACAACTGTATACTTTTAGAAGATAGGGAGCTCACCGAGCGTGAGATCGCTCAACTGAAGCGCGTTAATCTAACGTGCACGAAAAACAAACGCGGTTCTATGATAGGCTCGGTCGAGACTGCTCTCTCTAGACCCATCTCTGTACAATGTACACATCACCATCCCGTTCAAGCGGTACTCGCACTGTTTGCGCAGCACATAGACCGGACATTGAAAGGTGACTATCCCGCGAGACACGTGGAATGCGCATAGGTTCGAGGGTATAACAGTATCGATGGCACGTAAGCTCGGTCACGGAATAATCTGTTGACACACATCTCCAGGCCGTGAACATGTACTTTGGTGTATTGAGAAGAAGACTGTGTTGTGGACATGTTAACAGCGCTCGACTTGGCTCATTTCATATCTGCTGGAACATTTACAGTGTAATAGCCACGCTCCCATATGCTGCCTGGGAGCCCATATAGTTACCAACCCATTCCCATCTGAGAATAATAATGGACGCCATCTGCGGATGGATTCGCTGAGGGTATAAAGGGTCCTCTGGGAGTGGGCACCCGTGAATAGCGTATGTTCAATGTATGTATTATGTCGCTCAGCTATGGTCCAATGTGATACTTTTGTGAACTACATGGAAACATTCCATCACCCGAACATCCCGAGCGTGATGCTCCCTGAGTGGTACGCTTATCACAGTCTGTGGTATGTTAAATGGGATGGTACATGGCTAATGTATTTTTCAGCTGACGAGAGTCGCCTTTGAAAAGGAAACTCGGCTGTTCAGCAAACTCATGACTTTCCCACGGAAACCCCGGGACCAGTGAACGAGCGGTTCAGCAAACTCATGACTTTCCCACGAAAACCCCCGGGATCAGTGGACGAACGATCCAGTAAAGTCACGACTCGTCACGAAAAACCCGGGACCAGTGAACGAGCGGTTCAACAAACCCCTGACTTCTTCGACAAGAGGAAAGAGTCAACCTCAAGATGAGTCAAATGTAATTGCTCAGATATAACAGGAGACCGCTTCGTATCCGTTCGCCTGAACATACACTTCAAACTGTACACTAGCAACACCACGTCTACCCACAATAATCGTGAGCTACGAACCATGGTTCAGAGGTCCTCACGAGCCCGGCTAGGTCGCAAGTCAAAAGAACTTTCTTGTACCCGATCGGTACTCCTTCCGCGCAAACGGACTGGTGCGAAACCCGAACCTATCCGCATGTCTATCCGCAATAATCGCGAACCACGAACCGTGATTCAGAGGTCCTCACGAGCCCGGCTAGTTCGCAAGTCAAAAGAACAATCTTGTACCCGATCGGTACTCCTTCCGCGCAAACGGACTGGTGCGAAACCCGAACCTACGGGAACTTGGATCCTCAGTACCGTGAACCAGTACGAGTTTTCAGAGCGGTACAGAGAGTGGCTAGAGGAAGCACCGGATGAAGAACGCAAGTACAGAGGCTGGCTCGCGAGAGCTCCTGAGCGGTGTGCTGGAACCAGAGACGATGACACACTCGTCTCTCAGGACTCCGCGGAGGATGTGTTCCGTGATGTGTTTCACGCATGGCGCACAGACTGTTCCCTTCCCAAAGAGACCGTGTTCAAAACCCGATTGTCTGAGTGGGTGAAAAGAGCTCCCGCCGATAAACAGTTCTATCGTAAGTGGCTGAAGACGGCTCCGTGGTTCGACAGCGACTACAGGAGAGAACAGAGTCTCGGAATTTGTTACATACCAAACACGCCCGTCTCTGACACGTTTGAACTTCGGGACTGTGAACGCGGACTGTCTGCTTCGCAACTGTATCATAAGAGATACCTCGAGTGGGTTTCCAGCGTACCCGTGTACACCAACGTGTACCCCTGTGATGGTGGTGAAGAAGTACGTGAAAAAGCACTTAAAAAGGCACGTGAGACCGAAACCGAGCGTCACATCGAGTGGCAGGAGAGAGTCCGAAGAGATCCCACGCGCTACCGTCGCTGGCTCACCGCTCTCACCTTAGCTCCCATAAAATCTGGGAATAAACCCGGCTATTTATAAAAGATTTGTATGCGCTTAGAGCGGCTCGGTCATATACACTCATGAACTTTTACTTTATAAGCGATATCTACTATCTGTGGTTATGTTGTGTCTGTCTGTCTAATGAGCGTGATGTTTGTAATGAAATGTGTGTTGTAATAAAAGCCCTGTTATAAACCCATACAGCCTCTCAGTGTGGTTCTTGTATATCAAGTATTCACGCGATCCGGGTGTGCTCGTTTGTGTTGGTTCGCAAGTTAGTTAGTTAGTTAGATACAAAGAGAGGAATCTGTTCCTTGATAACTACACGGTCCATTATTCAGTTTGTACTGTAAGTGCATCTAAGACTCTGAGGATGTATCACCCGATGGGACTTGTGTTTTTCTTGTCTTACGTGGCAGCGCCGGGGCTATCCAGCGACACTCAGGCTTTCGCCGCTCTATGTCAAAGCGGAACTCGGGTCATCGTCAATGCCACAGATATAACGCCCTCCTCTACATACTCTGAGTATAAAGACCTCGTGTGCGCAGCATGCGAGCTTTCCGAGTGCGATAACGCGATGCTTTTCAAGGGCTACTTCATGAGGAAGGACGGTGACACCATCGATGTCATTAGCGAACTCGAAGGCCTCACATTGAACACTCCGGTCCCCGACGAGCACGTGTTAAGCGTATCTTACGCGTGTCCCGATGGTCACGCTGACTCGGTACCGTGTGACATTAGCTCTACACTGGGAGAGTGTCTCGTTTCACAATGTGATCAATGTCAAGAGGAACAATGTTACGTTTACGCGGGATACGAAAACGTAAATCTGTGCAACGTGTCAGTCTCAGCGGGTCAGTATAATGTTGAGACCCTGCGCTCTAGACACGCGAAGGTCGCAAAGTCTCTTCGCACGTACAGGAGGTTTGAGAATCACGTACCAAGAGAGGAGATCGAGATTCGCGTGTTGCTACCGTTGCTGGGACTGAGTCTCAGCCGCGCGCAGAAACTTGGGATCGAAAAGGATTTATTGGCATGGGCGCAGTATCACTCGAGACTGCAATGCGAGCAAACTCGCGAAGATCCAACAGTGCACGCAACGGAGGAGACTCCGCCTGAGAGAACACGCGCTGTTAACGCGTTTCGCACAGTGATTTCGTGCGCCTTTGCTGTTGGACTTATTTGCGTCTGCACACTGTGGATACTACACTGTTGTGTGCTCCGAAGAGAGAAATACTACGAGTAGCATGTGCACACGTATAACGGTCATTGTACCTTTAGACCAACGTATGTCATTAACAATTTTGTAACTGTAATGGTTCTCCGGAGAAGATACCTGCAGCGAATGAGCCGAATAAAAATCCTGAAATACATTTGAGTGTTGTCATGTGTTGTGCTACTGTAGCGAATGAATTGAATAAAACTCCTGAAATACATATGAGCGTTGTCATGTGTTGAGCTGCACACGGTTACACAAGCCATGTTTCACACAAAGTATGGCGTACAGGGGGCACGCGGGCGAGGGAGAGCGCGTCCGGGTCCCGGGCTCGGACTCGATTCCCGTTTCGGACACCCTTTCCCGCCGCGGTGCGGCAGATGTCGCCAGATCCCCCGTTAACCCTCGCGCTACCCCTGCGGGTCCGTGTGACCCCCGGCAGAGGCCGCTGTTTCTCTCTATTGCGTGGCATGAACGGATACACATTATGGGAAAATGGAGAGATTGGAGAGTGGAGAGTGCAGAGTGGTACGGGATCGAGCGAATAAATGAGTGAATGTAGTAGAGAGAGTAGTAGCAGCGAGTAGTAGAGAGCGGCAGTTGCAGTACTACATGACTCAAACGTCTGTCTGGGTCAACCTGACCCGCAGCAGAGCGGCGGCTCTCCGGGGGGTCAACCTGACCCGAGGAGGAAAAGAGCAGAGAGCGGAGAGTGCGTTCAAAACGGCTCTTCTCTCGGGCGGGTCAGGCTGACCCACAGCGGAGAGTGCGTTCAAAACGCCTCTTCTCTCGGGCGGGTCAGGCTGACCCGAGGAGGAAAACAATAGAGAGCGGAGAGCAGAGAGCCGCGGTCGGTAGGTAGCAGCAAGTCAAGCGGCTCTTCCCTCGGGCGGGTCAGGCTGACCCGAGGAGGAAAAGAGTAGAAGCGGGAGAGCAGAGAGCCACGGTCGGTAGGTAGCAGAAAGTCAAGCGCCTCTTCTCTCGTGCGGGTCAGGCTGACCCGAGGAGGAAAAAGAGTAGAGAGCGGAGATCAGAGAACCACGGTAGGTAGCAAAAAGTCAAACGCCTCTTCTCTCGGGCGGGTCAGGCTGACCCGAGGAGGAAAAGAGTAGAGAGCGGAGAGCAGAGAGCCACGGTCGTTAGGTAGCACAAAGTCAAACTCCTCTTCTCTCGGGCGGGTCAGGCTGACCCGAAGAGGAAAAGAATAGAGAGCAGAGATCCACGGTAGGTAGCACAAAGTCAAACTCCTCTTCTCTCGGGCGGGTCAGGCTGACCCGAAGAGGAAAAGAATAGAGAGTAGAGAGCAGAGAGCCACGGTCGGTAGGTAGCAGCAAGTCAAACGCCTCTTCTCTCGGGAGGGTCAGGCTGACCCGAGGAGGAAAAGAATAGAGAGCAGAGAGCCACGGTAGGTAGCACAAAGTCAAACTCCTCTTCTCTCGGGCGGGTCAGGCTGACCCGAAGAGGAAAAGAATAGAGAGTAGAGAGCAGAGAGCCACGGTCGGTAGGTAGCAGCAAGTCAAACGCCTCTTCTCTCGTGCGGGTCAGGCTGACCCGAGGAGGAAAAGAGTAGAGAGCAGAGAGCCACGGTAGGTAGCACAAAGTCAAACTCCTCTTCTCCCGGGCGGGTCAGGCTGACCCGAAGAGGAAAAGAATAGAGAGTAGAGAGCAGAGAGCCACGGTCGGTAGGTAGCAGCAAGTCAAACGCCTCTTCTCTCGGGAGGGTCAGGCTGACCCGCGTAGGAAAGAGCAGAGAGCGGAGAGTGCGTTCAAACGCCTCTTCTGTCGGGCGGGTCAGGCTGACCCACAGCGGAGAGAGCGTTCAAACGGCCCTTTTCTCGAGCGGGTCAGGCTGACCCGAGGAGGAAAAGAGCAGAGAGCTACTGTAGGTAGCAGAGAGTCAGCTCTCCGGGGGTCAACCTGACCCGCGTAGGAAAAGAGCAGAGAGCTACGGTAGGTAGCAGAGAGTCTGCTCTCCGGGGGGTCAACCTGACCCGCGTAGGAAAAGAGCAGAGAGCTACGGTAGGTAGCAGAGAGTCTGCTCTCCGGGGGTCAACCTGACCCGCGTAGGAAAAGAGCAGAGAGCTACGGTAGGTAGCAGAGAGTCGGCTCTCCGGGGGTAAACCTGACCCGCGTAGGAAAAGAGCAGAGAGCGGAGAGTGCGTTCAAAACGGCTCTTCTCTCGTGCGGGTCAGGCTGACCCGAGGAGGAAAAGAGTAGAGAGTAGAGAGCAGAGAGCCACGGTGGGTAGCAGAAAGTCAAACTCCTCTTCTCTCGGGCGGGTCAGGCTGACCCACAGCGGAGAGAGCGTTCAAAACGGCTCTTCTCTCGTGCGGGTCAGGCTGATCCGAGGAGGAAAAGAGCAGAGAGCGGAGAGTGCGTTCAAAACGGCTCTTCTCTCGTGCGGGTCAGGCTGACCCGAGGAGGAAAAGAGTAGAGAGTAGAGAGCAGAGAGCCACGGTGGGTAGCAGAAAGTCAAACTCCTCTTCTCGGGCGGGTCAGGCTGACCCACAGCGGAGAGAGCGTTCAAAACGGCTCTTCTCTCGTGCGGGTCAGGCTGAGCCGAGGAGGAAAAGTGTAGAGAGTAGAGACCCGCGGTCGGTAGGTAGCAGAAAGTCAAACTCCTCTTCTCTCGGGCGGGTCAGGCTGACCCGCGTAGGAAAGAGCAGAAGCCGGAGAGTGCGTTCAAAACGGCTCTTCTCTCGTGCGGGTCAGGCTGACCCACAGCGGAGAGTGCGTTCAAAACGGCTCTTCTCTCGTGCGGGTCAGGCTGACCCGAGGAGGAAAAGTGTAGAGAGTAGAGAGCCACGGTCGGTAGGTAGCAGAAAGTCAAACGCCTCTTCTCTCGGGCGGGTCAGGCTGACCCGAGGAAGAAAAGAGTAGAGAGCAGAGAGCCACGGTCGGTAGGTAGCAGAAAGTCAAACGCCTCTTCTCTCGGGCGGGTCAGGCTGACCCGAGGAAGAAAAGAGTAGAGAGCAGAGAGCCACGGTCGGTAGGTAGCAGAAAGTCAAACTCCTCTTCTCTCGGGCGGGTCAGGCTGACCCACAGCGGAGAGAGCGTTCAAACGGATCTCTTCTCTCGGGCGGGTCAGGCTGACCCAATCGCGCGTGCGCGCAATAATATAATCGGTGTAGTGCGGGTGGGTCATTGTGACCCGCGTGGTATAAAGCAAAGCCCACGACGGCAAGCGGCGGCCGCGGAGGGTCAGTTCGACCCTAGTGGGCGCGTAATTCTTCTATTATTAACGGACACGCGGGTTCAAGCAAAGGTCATCGAGTCCAGTGAGACCGTAACCATGGAAACTCCCACGCATGCACGCAACGGGGCTAGCAGTAACGGATCCCGCTCCGGACAGCGAAATGCGATTACGAGGATCGCGAGGAGTGCGAACTGCAGCAGATAGGTGCGGAAGAAGAAGAAGAAGAAGAGGAAGAAGAAGAGGAAGAAGAAGAGGAAGAAGACGAAGATCAAGAAGACGAAGAAGAAGAAGAAGAACAAGAATCACCATCATCACCATCATCATCACCACCACCGCACCCGCAACCGATACCCAGGGGCGACCTCGCGTCCAAAAGCGGAGCTTTAGTCTGGACGCGCACCCCTCCAGCCGATGTACGTTCCGCGACCGCTGCCCCTCATGTTCATACTCATACTCCTCTACCTCCACCCGGACCTACCCCGTACGCGGTTTCCCTGGTGAGCGACATACCTTCCGCGTTCGAGCTCTTCTTTACGCGCGCCATCCGAGCGCTCGTCTTGGAGATGACGAACCTGCACGCCGAGCGCACGGGCTACGGTCTGCGCAACCCGTGGTGGAAAGCGGGCATGGGGGAAGTGGAGCTGCGCGCTTACGCGGGCCTCCTCATCCTCGCGGGCGTGTACAGGTCCCGGGAGAGGCCGCCGCGAGCCTGTGGGACGCGGAGAGCGGACGCTCGATATTCCACGCGACCATGCCTCTGAAAGCGTTTTACGCGTACTCTACGCTGCTGCGCTTCGACGATCGCGAGGCGAGGGCTCAAAGGAGATCCTCGGATAAGCTTCGCCCAGCGGTGAGACAACTCTGGGACAGGTGGGCGACAGGCTGCCCTACATGTACAACCCGGGCCCGATGTCACCGTGGGCCGAACAGCTGGTCCCCTTCAGAGGTGCGTGGTGTGGTAGCAGCGAATCGCGTCGCGCTCACTCATATCGTTTATCGGCTTGTGTTTTGTGTTACAAGAAAGAAAGAAAGAAAGAAAGAAAGAAAGAAAGAACACATAACGCACAGCACCATTCAGATGAGAGCACGGACCAGTTACTTTGTGTGTGTTTATCAGTTTCTATCCTAAGCTAAACCATCCTCTCCTCTCCTCTCCTGCGCAGCACTGTTCAGAATTGTAAAAGCAATATAGAGCATAGAGACAGTTACATTTGCTTCTGCGTGTTTATCAGTTTTTCCCTATCATATTCCTAAGTTAAAATAAAAAATAACAGTCCTCTATTCTCTTCTCTCCTCTCCTCTCCTCTTCTCCCCTCTCCAGGTCGCTGCCCCTTCAGACAATACATGCCCAGCAAACCGGCCAGATACGGGATCAAGTCTTGGGTTCTGTGCGACGCCAAATCCAGCTACGCGTGGAAGATGCAGGTCTACCTGGGGAAAAATAATAATAATAATAATAAACCCTGTACTACTACTGCCACCGCAGACTCCTCGAGTCTACCGTCTTCTTCTTCTTCTTCTTCATCCGCGCGTCCCGAAAAGAACCAAGGCACGCGCGTGGTACTGGACCTAACGGTCGACCTCCCCGGACCGCGCAACGTGACCTGCGACAACTTCTTCACCTCCTACGAGCTCGGACAGCGGCTCCTAGACGCGAACCTGACCATGCTCGGAACAGTTAGGAAGAACAGACCCGAACTCCCGCCAGCTCATCTCCGCTAAAGGCAGAGCCGCATTCTCCTCCGAGTTCGCGTTCGCTACCACCACCGGACCGAGACACGGAGGAGGAAACGACGGCAGAACCACCACGCTGGTCTCCGATGCATGCGAAGAAAAACAAGAACGTGCTCGTGATGACCACGCTACCGTGGAGCTCTCGAACCCGCGGACCCTCGTCCTCAGCTTCAGCTTCAGCTTCAGATTCAGCTTCATCCTCTACCGCGACCGGACTCAGCGAGCGCCCCGATCGCAAACCCGAGCTGGTGCTCAAGTACAACGCGACCAAGGGAGGAGTGGACAACCTGGACAAGCTCGTGGCCACCTACAGCTGCAGGAGGATGACCTCCCGCTGGCCCGTGACGGTGTTTCACAACATACTCGACGTGTCCGCGTACAACGCTTACGTGATATGGCGAGAGACGAACCCCGGGTGGCTGTCCGGGCATCGCAACAAGCGCAGGTTCTTCCTCGAGCAGCTGGGCAAAGCGCTCGTGGCTCCTCTCATAGAGAAAAGGCGCGGGCTGCCCCGCTCCGAGGCCTCGCTTGCGCTGGTCCGAGGCGTGAGAAGCGCCGCGAGCGAGGCGAACGCGAGCGGGGCGAACGCGAGCGGGGCTCCACGCGACCCTCATCCTCGTCCACCTACTACTCGCCACCCTCCTCGAACGGGGTCACGTGACAGAACCGAGCCCCAGCAGCAGCAGCAGCAGCAGCAGCAGCAGCAGCAGCAGCAGCAGCAGAAACGTCAAGCCAGCAAGAGGAAGCGGTGTCAGATATGCCCCGCGAAAAAAGACAGCAAAACCTTCACCACCTGCCGAGGCTGCAGCAAATACGTGTGCAGGAGCTGCGCGCTCCCGTATTGCCCTTCGTGCGTGTGAGCGTGTGCGCGTGATACACACGGGGGAGATGAACGAAGATCGAGGAGATAGCGGGAGGGTTAAGATGACTTTGTTGGTAACCACCGTCGAGAAATCCAAATCCACATAACGCTTAGGCTAACTCTGGTAGAGTCAGATAGAGAGTGGGCTAAAATAGTGGACACAGTCACCGCCGCATGGAGCGTTAATGCTGCCAAAAGAAAACAAGTCTATTTACAAGTGATATCAAGAGAAAGGCAACTTTGTGTCCACCGAGAGCAAAGGAAAGCCGCTGGTCGCCCCTCCTGTGCTCCCTCACTGACGCCGGCAGAAACCCATAGTTCTTCTCGGGAAAGGCTAATAAAGGCTGCGGGATAACGTCATCATGTTTTTCATGTAAGCTATTTCTTGTCTCTAACGATCTCCTTCTATCAAAGACTTGCATTAGGATCATTTTGTTACATCAAACCTTCTACGTTATTCAGATGCGGCGCCAGCCTTTCTACTAACGAGGGTTTTGTCATCAAACACATCGGTAGAATCAATTAAGTTTGGCCCATTGACATTTTGTTGATTTTGTAAAAGCAATTAAACCGCAACAATGTGGATTAAACGAGTTAGCAAACACTACCTGGTGGAAAAGTAAAAGTTAGGAGAGCTAAACAGCTATCCTAAAGTTAGGAGAGTTTATTTAAGATTCTACGAAGTTAGGATGCTGCTGTAATACTCTTTTCCTATCTAAAGTTAGGAAAGGAATATTTACTTAGGAACTGTTAATCTGTAATGGCCTTTTTCCTAAATCAGTTCCTAACCCTTATAACGTCTCGGGTTACGTAGGTAACCCTTGTTCCCCGAGAAAGGGGAACGAGACACTGCGTCGGTGACGACACTATGGGAACGCCTTTAGGCGTGGCAGGGCTGAATGCAAATGAAAACTACTCCAATCCTATTGGCTTAGTGAGAACGGTAGCATGTGACGGCGTAACCGTAGGCGTATATAAGCACGCTGGCACATAGGTACATTAGCTCTTTTCTATGAAGCAAGGCACTCCAGGCGGGAGAGGTCGCGGCGAACCGACGCAGTGTCTCGTTCCCCTTTCTCGGGGAACAAGGGTTAGCTACGTAACCTGAGACGTTCCCTTCGAGGGAACTTGAACTGCGTCGGTGACGCACTATGGGAACGAGATACCCACTATGCGGCGCCGTAAACCCGCCTGCCCTAGCGTGCAGGCAACCTGTGGGCACGACTAGGAGGAGAGCTCGGGTGCGGGTGCGGAGGGAAGGTCCAGACTATAGAACCGGATGAAGTGTGAGGAGTGGCACAGCCAGCTGCATCACAAACCTCCTGGAGAGATGCTCCAGAGAGGAGAGCCGTGGAGGCTGATATGCCTCTCGTGGAGTGAGCCCTTACAGCCATAGGTGAAGGCAATTGCGCACCTGATAGGCCAGGGAATAGTCTGAACAATCCAGTTGCTGATTGTATGTTTGGAAGCCGGGAGCCCAGCCTTGGGGGAACCGAAACACACCAGCCACTGGTCTGCCTTCCTCCATTGGGAGGACCTCAGAGTGTACGCACTCAGTGCTCTGACAGGGCAGAGCAAATGAAGTCTCCCGTCCTTCGCCATCACATGAGGTGGAGGATGAAGCGCCTGCAGTACCACGCCCCATCTGGTTGGACTGCACCTTAGGAATGTATCCCGGAGAGGGGTGCAGGATGGCCCTCATGTCTCCTGGGGCAAACTCCAGGCATCGAGGAGTGATCGAAGAGCCTGGAGGTCCCCCACCCTCCTCAGAGAGGTGATAGCGAGGAGAAAGGCCATCTTCAGGGTCAGGTACCTGGCCTCAGCCGACTCCATGGGCTCGAAGGAGGCCTCAGCCAATGCTCGAGAACCACTGCCAGGTCCCTAGCTGCCTCAGCGATCACGGGCGTGCACCACGGGAGAAGCATATCTGGCCGTCCCTCAGAGAAGAGAGCCGTACGGGATTAGTGCTCCTGCAGTCATTAGTGTATAGAGTTTTTCATTATTTCATCTCTTAGCCTCTTTAGTGAATGATGTTGAGCTTCCAGGTTCTTAAGCAGTGCAGTGCAATGCAATGCGTTTGAACTTCAAGACTTTTCAGGCATTTAATTTCTGACTTATGAATTTTAAGCAGTGTTTTGCAAATTTATTTCAGCTTTCAGTGTTCACACGCATTTTCCGCAGGAAATTTGTGTATTGTAAATGTTTTAAAAACTTGTTTTTTCAGACCTAAGTAAAAAGAAACGTTAAAAAAATTACTTTTTGATTTAAGAATTTATGCTCTAAAGGGTTATGGCTTTAATTTTTGGTGCATCAAACTCTTCTACCAAGAGTCTGGCAGGTTTGGCACAACCTGCCCCTGGCATACAGAAACACAAAAAGCTTAATAAAATGTGAATATTTGATATCTACACAGTTGATGTCTCACCTTAAACAATCTCAGAAGTGAATTTAGTGATAAAACAGCATACAAAAATTGAAAAATAACAAAGAATACCGTTGTGTTGGCCTTTTTTCGGCTTCCCACTCCTTGCTCAAATGCAGAAATGGGTGCTGGGATATTTGTGCTGGCAAGTTCACACAAGTAAAGTGGGCATGGCAAGGATACAAGAACACAAGTACAGACAAGAGTTCTAGAATCCTGCATCAAAGCAACAAAATCATTGTTGGTTCTATTCCGTTGCCTTTGAAGATGAAAGCAGGCCATTCTATGGGGATCATTATGTCTCAATTCATAGTTTTAAGTCATGTGATATGCGATTATGTTTTTTTGTCCCAACAGTGATTATCTGTTGGGACAAAAATTTGTTGTATACATGGACAATTACCCTCTCATTCATTTGGCCCAGCTATCTGTATTTGATTAAGCCAAGCTGGAAACGTGTTCCTTCTTCAGGCCAGAGGTCAACTATTTGGGGCACATATCTAAAGATGGGGTGTCCAGCATACCCTAGCAAAATAGAGGTGGCTTCAAAATTGGTGCAACCTAACCATGTTTTTGAGCTGCGTTCATTTCTAGGCTTTGCAAGCTACTATCAGCGTTTTATTGAGGGATTTGCCAAGCTGGCTCCCTCTTTGCACCACCTGGTGCCTCAGTTGACCGGCACAAAGTCCCGAAAACCACTAGGGAAGAGCCTACCTGATGCATGGTAGGCTGTGTGACAGCAGCTTTTAGGGGTTGAAGAGTAGGTTGGAGTCTCCTCTAGTGCTGGCTTATGCCAACTTTTCCTTACCCTTCATCCTCGAGGTGGATGCCAGCTACAGTGGACTGGGTGTAGTGCTCTCTCGAGAAGGTTAGACCTGTTGCTTATGCCAGTTGTGGCCTTAGCCCCACAGAACGTAACATGGAAAACTACACTTCAATGAAATTGGATTTCTGGGCCCAGCTATCTGTATTGGATTTCATTGGATTTTACCATCAAATACAAGCCTGGTCAAGCCAATCAGAATGCAGATGCCCTTTCCCAACAGCCATTGCAACGGGTCCTGTAGCCTCAGGTGTTCGAGTTCCAGAATCACTGCAACAGGCTATTGATGATGATGATCAGACAACTCTAGTTATTCGGTCCACCATTACAGCTTTCCCTGGCCACACTCGATCTAACCTTTGTGTTTTACAGAAAGTGGACCCTATCATCAATGCAATTCAATTCAGAGAACTTTAGTTATCCGTTAGGAACTTCATTCGTGCTGAGCATCAATGCGTGTACGGTTCCCCAAACACAGCACAATATACCACACACACACACATTCCTGTACATGCCTCATAGTGAGGTCCAGATTAATTAACTGGTGGAGTGAGGACCACCCTTTCTGCTATACTTAGAGACAAGTGCATGAAAGATTCCAACCCTGTTTGGCTCCTTGATGCCAGTTTCCACCTCAGTTCCTTAAAAAACAAGAAGGAAAATTTATATTTTTTTAACCCAGTTTACCACTGGAGTGAGGACCTTTTCAAGGGGGCGCTATTGAGTTCGTTTCACAATGGACTAGTTGAACTACTTTGTCTTTAGCTTTAAATTTAATAATTTTGATGTTCTAGTATAATACATTTTGTAAAAATAAATCAGTATGCACATGTTTAAAAAGAATTGTCCAGTGTGAGATTCATAGATAAGCAGAATACCTAAATTTTAATGAGGTGACCATCGATTTGACTGGTGTTCAAACATACATACTTACTTGTCAATTACTACTTTACTGAAGTAAATCTAACTTATTCAGAGCTGCAGGGATATAAAAGAAATCCATTCATTATTAAACAAACATACCACCTCTTGCTCCTATACAATACAGTAGTTTACTGTATCATTACTATTTTTTTATTTTATTTTTTAGCTGTCGCTTTTATCCAAAGCCACTTACAATTGTTATTTATGTAAGAGGTAGCACGCCTCTGGAGCAACTAAGTGTCTTGCTCAGGTAGGATGGTGGATGGGTCACAGTGGGAATTGAACCCAGGTCTCACACCAAAGGCATCTGTTTTATCCATTACACCATCACCACCCCCTATTAATTTACCAATTAAAGTGAATACAAAGAAATGGGATATTATCACTGTCTTGCAAAGTACAATGAAAATGAAAGAATTCTTTGAATCAAGTTTTACAACTTTGAGTTTTAGGAACGCTGAACACTAGCTTATTGTGGCTAGCCTTGCTTTCTACAGTACATTATCTGACACTATATGGTCCAGAATGGATTACAGAGGTCAGAGTATTGAACTGAATTTATTGAAGGATAGCACTCAAGCCCTCTTCACATAAACATTTAGACAACTGTCTTATTCAGCATTAAAAACAGCTGGAAGTGGATCATGGGAGTGGAGCATGCAGCATCTTAACTACAT
The DNA here is from genome assembly GCA_024633595.2 of Lepomis macrochirus. Classification (NCBI taxonomy): domain Eukaryota; kingdom Metazoa; phylum Chordata; class Actinopteri; order Centrarchiformes; family Centrarchidae; genus Lepomis; species Lepomis macrochirus. The sequence continues at coordinate 31,950,491 of JALXJV020000019.1, read as the reverse complement.
ATATTACACATACACATATACAGATGACTTGCACACCCACTCTCGCCCACACCCAACAAGGCCACACCCTCAGGTAATACAAGGGAATATAAGCTCACTGACAATAACTAACATTCAACCTAAAATCAAATCAGATTAATTACTAATGTATAACAAACCAACATAGTTATACCTAGTTCTGTAGGAGACTAAATGGCCAAAACGTTTGGCTTTTTAGTATTTAAGAATGCGTGAAGCATCTCTTCTTCTAAGTGTCTTTGTGTTGTACACAAAGTATTTGACGTCTTTCCATGACCGTTGAGCCAAGGCCTTTTCTTGAAGTATGCACTTCTCACAGTCCTTTTTCCCGGGTACGCTACGCTGTCCACAAACCTTCTTAAGTGCATATGCACTGCAGTTCTCTCTGCCTCAGTCCATTTCTCCTTCTGGGAAAGCCTCGGGCTCTCACCTACAACAGGAACAGTTGTGACAAACATCACTTCCTATTAGTCAATGAAACCTAAGATATAATGGATTTTTAAAAAATGTTCATGTGTATTTAAGTGCTTTAATTAAATGTGACAAGCAAGAACGGCCAGTTGATTACTAACTCTCTTACCATGGGACAAAAAAGGTTAACTGTCACAAAAAACACATTGGCTGTCATGAATTAGCTATCTGAAAAGAGCTACAGACGGCACTCATACAAACAGATGAGCTATTAAGAGTTATACATACACTTACCGTAAGAGTAAAGTAGTACTCGTCTTTTGACTGAGTTAAAGTATGAAACAAAGGCAGGAGTTTTTGTATATTTCATAATAAAAGCCATTTAACTCACCATCAGTGTCTGAACTCCTTATCTCTAACTCAGCGCAGGGGTCAGAAACTCCATCTGAAAAACAAGAGCATACAAAAGGTAACACCTCATACTATGTAATGTGGGTAAGGCTGATTCTACTGAATGCATTCATCTTTCTACACATTTTACTTTGTGTTTCTACATTTTGCCTGAACTTTTGTTTTTACCACCGTTTCTCATACACTGATTTATTTGTGGCGGCCTGCCATATTATCAGCGTTGACCGCCACATATGTAGCTTTTTATTTTGAACTAGGCCTACCTATTTAAAATTGTATTTGATTGCAGAGCTTCGTGCAGTATATATATTCACGTAGCACCTCCTCTTGCTCGCTCTCTGTCTGTCATGAACAACGCTGCACAAACTTTTCCAACACAAAGCTGTCAATGTCGGAGACCCACCTGTATATAGATGGTAGTATCGACTGCTGAAACTATGTACAGCGTCTACATTCCAACGTTTTTTGAAGGTTAACATAGCTTTCTTTATTAGCTAGGCTTCTTACATGCTTGCTAATAACTGTTTGTTAAGGTGGGTCTCTGACATTGACAGCGTGTTGGACAGATTTGTGCAGCGGTGTTCATGATACTAACCATTCAATACACAGAATGGTTTATTGTCAATGTATCTGCAGGAGAGATCGAGAGAAGGTGCTGAGAATATGCACAGCGCACAGTGCTGTAATCGAATACGATTTTCTCCATCTTAAAAAAAATAAGCAAAAAACCCCCCAGAAATCAGTATTTAGCCATTAGCGTTGATAGGCCACCACAAATTAATGTATGGGAAACGCTGCTGTTCATCTCCTGATAATAAAACGGACATAAGGTCAGACAGAAAGATCAATTGTGTTGAGATTATTCCCTGTTAATGATCCAGTGCCTTTCTCCATTGCAAACAGAAGCTTATTTATCTTGGCAATTTGAAAGGTTTTGTCCGCCTGTCTGTAAAAGTCACGGTGAACCCTGATGTCATGCCCCATGAACCTTGCAACTTGTTCACTAAGGTCCAGGAGTTGGCAGAGTGTGGCAACCTGTTTTCTTAATTTGGTTGATCTCAGGAGTTCAGGGTTTTCTGCTTTACTTTCTTCTGCATATTTTCGCAGACAGTCACATCCACGTATGTTTGTCATCACACCAGGTCTTGCAAAGAGATAGGGATTTTCAGCAGGTATGCCAGCTTCATCTCTCCTTTTAATCAACAAATCAACTGACTCCTTCATTCTCTCAGTCAAGAAAACAGGAACCTGCCTGCCCCGTTTACCCCGAACTTCTATGCGGATTAGTAGAAGAAGAAGAAGAAGAAGAAGAAGTTTTATTTATATAGCGCCTTTCCAGAGCTCAAGGTCGCTTTACATAGTACATTTATAATATATTTAAACAGTAACACACAACTTACAATCACATAGGATACATATAATCACACTTAGACGAAGTACATGTTAAATAGATATGTTTTTAGCTGAGTCTTGAATGCAGTCACAGATGAAATATTTCGAAGCGAAAGGGGCAGTGAATTCCATAATTTTGGTGCATTAACACTGAATGACCTTCCACCTACTGTAGACAACCGAAAACGAGGGATGGACAATAAACCAAGTTCAGTTGATCTGAGGGGACGTGCAGGACGGTAGGTGAAAAGTAGATCAGACAAATACGGGGGTGCAAGACCATTTAATGCCTTAAATGTTAAAAGCAGTACCTTAAAGTGGATACGAGATGCCACGGGTAGCCAGTGAAGGTCATGAAGCACCGGAGTAATGTGAGCAGAACGCCTGGCGGAGGTGAGGACTCTTGCTGCTGAGTTTTGAACGTACTGTAATCTTGCTATAAGTTTTTTGGGAAGACCAAGAAGTAAAGCATTGCAATAATCCAGACGTGATGTGATTAATGCATGAATTAAGAGTTCAGCGTCAGCTAAAGTAAGGGATGGTCTTAGACGAGCAATATTTCGGAGATGAAAGAAAGAGTTTTTAACAACGGAAGAAATATGGGAGCCAAAAGATAGAGTTGAGTCGAATAAGACACCAAGGTTGCGAGTCAGTGATGAAGGCTTAATATGGAAACCATCAATATAGAAGGACTGGTCCATCCTTTGACTGAGGCAGGAGAGCCAATCACTAATATCTCAGTTTTGTTATCATTTAATTTGAGGAAGTTAAGGGACATCCAATGCTTGATGTCCCTGATACATGTAGTGAGTGAGTCAGGCAGGGATGGCCTGTCGGCGCTGGTGGCAAAATAAATTTGGATGTCATCTGCATAGCAATGGAATTGAAGTCCATGCCTGCGTATGATGTTACCAAGTGGGAGTATATAGATGATGAACAATAGTGGACCAAGAACTGAACCTTGAGGAACACCCCGTGTAAGTGAATTGGAGGCAGAATTATGGCCTTGTATGGTGATATAATACTTTCTGTCGCTGATATAGGAAATAAGCCAGGAAAGAGCGGAACCAGTGACACCAATATCAGAAAGCCGAGAAATAAGTAATTCATGGCAGACTGTGTCGAAAGCAGCTTTAGATCAAGGAGCATCAAGATGTTAATTAACCCTGAATCCATGGACGAAAGAATGTCGTTAACCACACGCAGAAGAGCAGTTTCAGTGCTGTGAGATGGGCGAAAACCTGACTGAAAAGGTTCAAAAAGACCATTCATATCCAAATAGGATCGTAATTGTGAAGCAACAACCTTTTCAAGGATTTTGCTTAAGAATGTTAGGTTTGATATTGGTCTGTAATTGTCCATGTTTAGATGATCAAGACCAGGTTTTTTGAGAATGGGAGTCACTGCAGCAGTTTTTAATTCCGCTGGGACAATGGCAGAAGCTAAACTACAGTTTATCATATGAGTTATGAATGGTGCGACCTCGAGGACACACTTCTTAAGTAAAACAGTGGGTGTAGGATCAAGCTGGCAGGATGTAGAATTTGACTTCACAATTAGATCACTTATGGCAACGGGAGTAGTCGGAGTAAAAGTAGAGAGTGAGTTTGATGAGTGGGCTGGACCAGATATCATTAAGTTTGAGTCACTTGTATGAGTGTTTTTGGTGATGGAAGAAGTGATTGACATCACTTTGTCTGAAAAGAATTTAGAGAAGCTATTTACAAGCTCCTCAGAGCCTGACATAACATGTTGTGGTGGATTTGTAAATTTGTTAATCATAGCAAAGAGTGATTTGGGTCTGCACTGGAATTCCTAATAGTAGAGGAGAGATAAGAGGATCTTGCATTGTTAAGGGCTGTCCGGTAGTTGAGCAGGTGTTCTTTAAGAGCCAAAGAGTGCACAATGAGTCCAGTTTTCCTGTATAGTCTTTCCAGGCGGCGACCCTCAGTTTTCATTATCCGAAGTTCAGGAGTGAACCAGGGTGAGGTATGCGTGTGGATGGGACCAGTCTAGTTTTAAGAGGAGCATGCATCTCTAGTGATTGAGACAGAGCATTATTGTAGATACAGCAGATTTCTGAGGGACAGTTAGACAGTAGACATTCTGATAAAGTAGAAGCCCTTATTGAAGCAGAGAGAGAACTTGAATTAACAGAGTTGATTTTACGATAAGACAGCATTTTCTTCTGAGGAGGTATAGATATTGGAAAACTACAACTGAAGTTTATGAGTTTGTGATCTGAGAATGCAAAGTCAGAGCCATTAACAAGAACATTATTCAAGCCAGATGTACATATGAGATCCAATATATGACCTCTGGAGTGAGTAGCAAAAGTTACATGTTGAGTCAAGTTGAAACAGTCCAACACAGACATCAATTCTTTGCATTGTACAGTGTTTTCATGTATATTAAAATCACCAAGCAAAACAACAGATGTATGACAACCACAGGCAAGAGTAAGTAACTCACTAATATCAGAGAAAAAAATCAGAGGGACTTTTGGAGGTCGGTAAATTAAGATTACAGCCAGTGACGCTTGGCCAGTCATTTTCAGCGCTAGGTATTCAAATGTTGTAACATCATGGAACTCAATCTTGGATATTTTAATAGTCTCACGGCAAACTACAGCCAGCCCTCCACCTCTCGCGATGAAGACGCGGTTGAGAAAAAAAAAGATGTATCCAGGCGGCGTTAAGAGGTTCAAGTTCAAAAGTCATTAGGCACCTGCCAGGTTTCCGTCAGAAATAGCATGTCCAGGTCAGTGTCAGTGATTATGTCATTCAATAGTGATGCTTTATCAGTTAGAGAACGGGTGTTTAGCAGCGCATCATCGCAAGTCTGGTGATGCACGACTGCAGGTTCCGAGGTCAGGATCAGGACGCAGCTGATCTTAAATTTCCAAAGTTGATACGCCTATGTCTTTTATCCAGTTGTGTTGTATCCGAACACGGGTGTCGGTAGAGACAACCGGGATATTATTGGAAGATGAGTAATGATAATTCCAAGTTTTTTCCGCGACCGATGAATGTAGCGAGGTCGGTGAAAACCTCGAAGCTGTTCACACCGTTTATAAGTGTCAGGAGCCAGGCGGAAAAATCCTTTTAATGTTCTGAGATGAGCAGCGGAATATTGCAAAACCATCGTGGGAAGAATACTCTGATTAACCTCATCAGCAAACAGCAAAAACCAAAGAAGACCAAAAAACAAAACCTGTAAGTGGATATGTGACAGCATGACGAGCGATGACCCGCTCGGCCTACACAACAGTTTATCGGTTTAACTGCGTTAGCCAGAACCGTATCGTAATCCACAATCCACAGAAGGGAAGGCTACCCAACCATACCAAGGATTGACATCACAAAAGACAAAATGACAAGGAGAGTGGACACTCACAGTATCAGATGTCGAGAGGGATGACAGGATAGTAACGGAGAGGACTCGCAGCCGATCAGTGTGAAGGATCAGGGAGACAACCAGGTCAGTTATCCAAAAAGTTTTGAGGGTATGAGAATAGTCCAGCGAATAATCCAGAGGGGTTGAATCAGAGAAAAACATATCCAGGAACACAACAGGTACCAGCGTGAAGCGGCAGCACAAGCGCGTCAAGCGTTCTCACACCGGAAGTGACGGTTACCTCACTTCCGGTTGCTTGCTCAGCTCTTTCTCTAATGGTGAAAGAGTTTCATAAATGTCCTCATTTATAGGATTTGTGCTTGCTTTTTTGTAGGTTTCAAGAGTCAAGCGTGACGCTTCCCCTTCGCACCGCTTATTAAAGATGATGACCTGCGCCAGAACTGTCTCATTTAACGTTTTGTATGCTGTTAAACTCAGCTGTTCCTGACTCAGTTCCCCCTTTGCTGCGTCTTCCAGCTTCCTTAGATGGTTCCTCAGAGTCGTCACATCTTTGGTGAGGGGGATGTCATCTTGTCTGTTCCATCTCTTTTCTTGTATGGTTTGGTGAGCACTGACAGAAACATGTTTTTTTACAGTTTTTATCCAGAAGTTCCAAGAATTTTTTTTGCCTTCTTCTCTGCCAGGTCATCATCATTCATAAGAGTCTGTCCGATCAGGACCTCCACAGCTCCTTTCAGACAGAATCCAATTTTTACCGCTGTGGAAGGTTTTCCATACTCATTTTTGCCTGGACTAAACTGTGTAAGCTTCTTAGCCACATCGACAACAAGCTGAAATTTTGATGGGTCCCATACATCTTGAAGACCCTTCACATTCTTGTCCATATCTTTTGCAACCAACATGAATCGGCCAAGCTCCCTCATTCTTTGTGCAATGTACTGGTGCCTTGATTTCACACGACCATGTTTTGCATAGAGTAATTCACCATATCTGCAAATCAATGAATCACTTCTGATGTGAAAGGAAACGTCATCTGTGTCGCATGTTATTAACAATATCTGTACATCCACCAGAGGAAGCTGCTATTGGAAGCAAGCTTGCAGCAAGACTTTGTACTCTTCCTCTTGTGTTTTTTGAGTCATCTTTCACACATGATTTTTTAGTTCTGCATGAATGCTGATGTCTCCACAAATCCTTTTTAGCAAACATTCCCTAACAATATGGGCAAAGCAAATAATCCTAAACAGAAGCTTCACCAGAGGGCTGCTTCTATGTCACATGTTCTCCTTTGCCTTTTTCCAGGACTTTGGAATTGTGCTTGAAATCTCCTTTATTGCGCAGTTGTTCCAGAAGAACCTTTCTTTCTTTTGATCCTACTGGAAAGCTGAAGGCATATGCTACATCCTTGAGCTCCATATGCTTTCTCTGCAAATGCCGCACCATCTTTAGGTTTGATTGGCCACAGTAGAGACAATAATGACTTTTGTCCCATGCTCGTTTTTGGTTTTCCCTTTTTGTAGTACTTTTTACAGTCACAGTTAATTTCATATTGGCTGTTTTGTTCTGTTTCCTATTCTTTTTTATTCTCATAAGTTCTGTGGTTCTTGTGTTTTTGAATGGTGAACTTGCCACTCTGCTCATCTTCATCACTGCACAAACACTCACATGAGACTTTGTCTGGGATTTTCAAATCCTCCTGATCACTTGACGATGCCATCTGAGGTGGATTGTACTCTGGGTCTGATCCTGTATGGCTGGATGATTCAGATTCAGAGAAATCACTCTGCTCAGGAATACAGTCCAACTGTAAGCAAAAGAACATAATCATGAGAAAATAGACAGTCAGCCATAATGTTGAGTGGTGATGATAGGGCTGGGAAATCTGTTAGAATTTACGGTGCTATGATTACATAACAATAATAATTCGCAATGTATCTTTGTGGGTTTTAATTTTTAGTTCCATACTATTACTTTATGAATGACCACATTCATAAAAACCCATAAAAAATCATTAAAATCCATTAATAAAATCACTTATTTCCATTTGCTTTATTAATATAATCAAAGTACACAAACTGTAGGGAACTGAATTGAATCTTGACTAATAAACTGGTGACATCTTTGAACAGACTCCATTTATTTTTCAGCAGGTCGTTTACTTGTCATCTACTCTCTCACCAGCAAGGTCTGCATGGTATGTACAACTTTTCAAGTTGACGAGGCACAGCAACAAACTGGCCCACTGACATCGTGCTGTCAGAATTGGCCAAAAAGTTGCAGTCACTGCTTGAGACTCTACTATCATTTTAAAAATAAATCTGCCATCAACTTTTGTTTGAGAGAACAGAATGAGCAGGGAGTGATTTGAGTTCATGCTTAGGACAAAGGCTTTTTTTTTTTTTACATATTTCATCATTTTAAAAGCCTGTGTTGAATATTATAAATAAATTACCTTAATAACTGACATGTAAATGTTAATTTACCTTAAAGAAATAGTTCCAAGTTTTTGGGGGAATATATGTATTCTCTTTTTTCTGTGGGTTTATTGAGAAGATCAAATTATTTTAGTGTGCATGCTAAATATAGATAAATCTAAATTATCTAAAGCTAATCGGCTACTGGCTCTAACTCCATATTTAGTGAATAGACATGACAGTCCTTTGATCTTCTCATCCAGCACTTGACAAGAAAGTGAATAAGTACACTTCCCTCCTCTCGAGTAGGTGATGGAAAACCATCAGTTTCTCTTTAACTTCTCTGCTCCTGCGGAGCCTTTACCAAAAACAGCAGTTAAGACTGGCTGGAGGGGCTTTAATTTCCTCATTAATTCTGTCGATATCAAAGCACATATTAGAATGCATTTACATCTTAAAAAAAACTTCCCAGTTAGGGTATTTGTTTTTTTAACCCAAATATGATCTTGAACATGACTGCTTTATGATTAATCTATCATTGATGTAAGGACAGATCTCTGCACAGTGTGGATTTATCCTCAGCACAGAATAAAATCTATGACCGTCCGTCTTTATAACTCTAGTGTGAGGTGCATTACTGCAGTAATCACTGTTTAATATGTAGGGTAACCTATAAAACTGATCAATGAACAGTCTTTCATATTGTACTTGCACTGATTGGAACATTGCTGTCGTAGTTTTCATGTTGAAGTTAATGTGACTATTATTGAGTGAGAATGGCTTTGGTGCTGAAACAAACAGACTAGGCCTAAACATAGTTTAAAGTGAGTTTTTCATTATTAGCTGCATATATTCTGAATTTGTTTTGACAGCATTGACAAAATATGAAATTAGCCAGATGTATAGAGGGTATGCGCATGATGTCACAGAACACAGTTACACTCACTGAGTGGCAGAAAACGACTAGCAGTGTTTACTTGAAACAGCTAAAACACAAACAAGACATCTAAAACGGGAAAGAGCTGGACCGCTGGTGCTTTGGTAAGCAGTAAGGATCACTGTCAAGTCCGACTGCCTTTAATTTGAGCAAATAATCACTTGTTTTACTCCTGGTTTCCTAAACGCAGCCATGGTAACAGATGTTTTGCCACTCGGTCCAGCGTGTTCTGGAAGAGGAAGTGACATCAATGCATACACTCTATAGAGGGTATGCACATGATGTCACAGAATGCAGTTATGCTCATTGAGTGGCAGAAAGACGAGCAGCAGTGTTAGCTTGAATCAGCTGAAACACAAACAACACATCTAAAATGGGAAAGAGCTGGACCACTGTTTTTTTGGTAAGCAGTTAGGATCTATGTCGAGTTTGACTGCCTTTAATATGAGCAAATCATCACTTGTTTTACTCCCAGTTTGCTAAACGCAGCCATGGTAACAGATGTTTTGCCACTCAGTCCAGCGTCTTCCGGAAGGGGAAGTGACATCAACGCATACACTCTATTAATGTGAAATAGAAGAAAAATTTACAGTTAGTCTGAACCTATAGATGCATTTTTCAACTCAAAACCCCAAACAATTAAGCTAATAGGCTACAGTAACTACTGAGTGTGACTGACTTTACAATTACAGGTTCATGAGTAAAGTGTGTCTTAAAGGCTACCTATTTTCATAATCAGGTAGCCAAATTTTTTTGTCCCGTCAGGTTAGGCCTATGCTACAGCTTAATAAATATAGCCTTCTATTTAAAAATCAAATGTAATGGGCTGTAGGAGACTTCCAGCACTTTATCATTCTTTCATGAGCAACGCTGTATAATTAATACTAATGTTAACGTATTCAACCTTCCTCCAATCATGGTCTGCCTTGGCACGCATTCATATTTTTAGCTCCACACGATTAAATTGTTATCCGTTGCCATGGTGAATCATAATCGGTGCTTCATTGATGATGGCTTTTTTTCATCCCCATACACGCGCTTCCATCAGGCTCAATATACTCAGAGTTGATTTAACTTATTCTGATCAGTTGTTCTGTAACCGAAAACTCATTTCACATTGCAGGCTCAGTCAACTCAGAGCTCAGGGAGCTCAGAGTTTGTTAAGCCTGTTTACTGAAAAGGGCCCAGATGTTAAATTCCTGTTTGGTGTATATTATTGATCTGCAGCTGATAATGTTTCATTTAAAAATGTCAGTTTTTCACAACTACTACAACTTTTACAGTGAAGAAAGAAGTCAGTTTTAGGATACAGTAAAGAGTTTGTAAAGGCACATACCTGTGTTTGACTCATAGCAATCTCTTCCTGGACCTAACACCAAAGAGAATAATGAAAATGATGTCATGTTATCCTCTGAACAAAAATACACAAAATAACAAAATGTGTAGTAGTAATATTAAGTTATACAGTACAACTGAGTACTGCTGCATTTCATATATCATATAATACATGTCTTTACACAGTGAGAGATAAAATAAACAAATACATGTTTTTAATGGAATTGGACAACCTGTCATAAATACATGAGGTTACGTTACAGATACTGCTTTAATATTCAGTAGCCACTATTCAGGACACCTGTACAATCTACTGCAATTCTGTACAGTGAAACAGGTTCAGTTTTTGTAAAAAGTGAACCTGTTTTTGTGTAAACAGAACGCACATAGTCTACTTCGCAATTACCGAAGATTTGGCAAAAGAAGAATGTACTACTACAGACAAAAAAACCACACCAGAGATATTTTTGCATGGATCTAACACAAGGTGGAATAGTCACTGACAGTAACAGGGAGTTAAATGCAGCAGCGGCAGAAAATAGACTGGGATTCATCGCAAAGTAAATACGGCCACATGCACAGTAACGTTACGTGTATTATTTACTCAGTACAAAATATTTACAATATAACAGAACTATGCTGTTGCATCTGCATTGAAGTCATTAAATATGTACTTCCGAATCTGCAGGATCCACCCGATTAGAGCTAGCTATTTTCTTACACTCAAAATATTAATTGCACAGTTAGCATAATTTGCATTAGCAGAAATATCTAAAAATCTTACCTGCCCTGAAACTGTTGATGAAAACCACCTCTCGCATCGGTTATGATGAAGTTCAGCTCAGTTTTCTTCTGCTCCATGCTCTGTTGCATTACTAAGTTTGCGGGCAAGTTCCAGTTGCAGGGGGGCGTGTCCCTCGTTGATGGGCCATTAATTAAGCCTGAGCTGAGGGCTGCAAATTCACCACAATATTCTCCACTTCTCATCTCTGACACAGAGGCCTGTGTTACAGGCTACAGTGTAAAATAAAGCAAGAAACACATTTGTCAGTGACAGTAGAAACACCACAGTGTTAAAAAAGTATAAAAGTACTATAAGCAAAACACCATAATTTAATTGACTATTTTATTCATCAAAATCTGCAATGTAGCTAGTAACAATCTATACAATTTTAGACGGATAAAGAAAAATGGTGGTTTTAGAGAATCTTGAATCTGTGGAACCGTACAGGCCACTTTGTGTGTATTTCTTTATGGGGCAGTGGCATGGGAGTTTAAGGTGGACCTCAACACAGTCAGAAGAACTGTCTGTGTTCCCTCCTCATTTGCCCAGGTTCTGGCTCATGGGGGAATCTCAATGTTGTGGTTTGTGGTGTGGAGAAGGTTTGAGGACCCAAACACAGGACGCAAATCAGAGGAGGTACAGTTAAAAAAGAGATTTATTCCAACAAACAAAAAGCGAGCACACTTACAATGAGTGGCTGAGTCCAGGTGATCCGACAGAGAAATTAAAAAAAAGGTGAAAACTAAAACCCAAGGAACTCACTGGGAACAGGCAGGACGAGACAGAGCGAATAACAACCACAGACAGAGCATCAACATACTACAATGACCAGACAAGGAATGAACAGGAACACCAAACATTTATACACAGGGGCTAATGAGCAGGCGGGAGCAACACAGGTGACGGGGATCAAGCTAACGAGGCAGAGAGACAGCAGGGCAAAACAGAGGCAGGGAGGCAGGCACAGAGACAGCAAAGGGGGACAGAGCGGCAGGCAGGCAGAGTAATAACTGGGGGAACACTAGACAGGCAGACATGGGGCAACATAAATAGCCAACACAGACAGAACACAGTTACAAAATACCAGACAAGAGTCTGATCTTCAGACAATAACAGAAACCCATATAAACAGACAAACACACACTATAACACAGAAACAGAGCAGACTAAACTAAAATAATGCAGACAAGGAACTAGAAGTAAATACTAAAACATGAACTAATGGCACAGGACTAGGAACTAAGGCAAATAACTAAAACGCAGGACTAAGAGCTAAGATAAAAGACAAGACATAAACTACTAAGGACAAGGAACAAAAGAAACAGAGGCAAATAGACAAAAATATGAAACATGGCAAAACAGATACAAGCAAGGAAAAAATACAACTCAACATCACCCAAAACCAACTTATGACACTTGAAACAGTTATATAGTAAAACATCATCATACATGGTGCACAAAGGGAACAGAAGAGACTGCTTATTAATGGCTATTTTTTTGTCCTTAGGAGATAAAAAAAAGAATACCCAGATCAGATTTTGTGCACTTCTAAGTTTTAAGTGCAACAACTTTTCCACTGCACCATCCAGCTGCTAGTTACTTAAATTAAAGTATAGTACAATGGTCCTTTACTCAAGAAAAGTAGAAATAGATAATTATCATGAGTCCTCAAAATTCTCCTCAAGAAAAGGTATAAAAGTATTCCATAGTCATAGTGAATGTACAAAGTATCAAAAGTAAAAGTGCTCATTCTGTATGACATTGTTCTACCCCAGTTCTTGCATGCATTCTGTCCTTAATGAATTAATCTCCAAACATCAGTGGTTGGTGTTACAGTTATGCAGGCTGTAACAAAGTTATGTGCATTATTTTTTTTTTCATTTATATTTTATTGTCTTTTCACAATATGAATTTAACAGAAAAAACAAGGCAAACACTGCCATTATTTAAAGACATTCAAAACGGATTTTTCTTGAATTCCCTTAACAATAAGACATTCTTTTTTTTTTTTTTGAATCATAAACCAAACATAGAAATAAAACTAAAACAAACAGTAAAATATAATTGTAGCTTAGAACTGGGGTGTGGTATATGTTACTCTGTGACAATCTTTGCATAGTAAATTTGCTTTCTTCATCCTTTTACATAATACATTAACGAGGTATTCATAAAACAGTCAGACCTTACCACAAGTCTCTAAACAAAGTCCATTCCATGTTGCCTAATATATTTAATCCATCCTTTCCAGATATTGTTAAATTTATCGACTTCCAATCTTAATGATGCAGTTAGCTTTTCCATATTATAAATGCTTAGCATTACATCTACCCATTCTTCCAGTTTAGGCACCAAATCACTTCGCCATCTTCTGGTTATTGCTTTCCTACTTGCCAACAACATAATTCGAAGCAATTTATAATCGTCCTTTCTTTTTAATTTTAGAGTCTCAGCTCTCCCAAGATACATAATTTCAAAGCTGATTGGTATTTTCGTTTCTATCACCTCATCAATTACCACTTTTAATTGTGTCCAGTATTGTGTTATATGGGAGCAACCCCAAAAGATATGGAAGTGATTTGCTTTAGTTTCACCACAAGATCTCCAAAATTAGGAATTTGTGGTTTTCCACTGATCTTTATTTATTTCCCCCCAGTCCTCACCTGACAACACTATGTTTGCCTCCCTCTCCCATCTTTCTTTTACATATACTGTGTTGTCTGCTTTCAAGTCCTCCAGAATCTTGTACAGTTTAGAAATAACTTTCCATTCTGTCTGTGACCTATATGCTTCCATCGTTATTTTTATGATCCCTGGCCATGCTGATCCAAGATTAAGTTTTTTTATTTCTTCTCCCAAATAATGTCGTAGCTCTAAATATCTATGAAAGTCTTGCTTCTGGAGACCATAGACCTCCTTCATTTTCTGAAAACTCATTACAGTTTGGTTTTTGATAACCTCCCAATACATTTTCGGGCCATTATTCCACAATTTAAACCTGCCATCCAATTTATTGGGTGTAAAATCTATATCATATGCGATCCACCTCAAAAACCTACAATGACCCGTTAAATTGTATTTCTTCACAATTTCAGACCAGATTTTAACAGATATCCCCAACCATGGATTTATTTTTAGTTTCAGATGGGACCTCAGTGTTTCATCGCATAGAATAGCTTGTATCGGGAGCCCCTCAATTAGTTTTCCCTCAATGTCTTTCCATTTTGCAGAATATTCTGAATCACACAAATTAATCAAAACCCTCAACTGCGCCGCCTGAAAATAACTTTTTAGGCAAGGTAAAGCTAGACCCCCGCTCCCCTTGGGTAATTGTAGAGTTCTATATTTTATTCTTGGCTTAGCACCCTGCCATATATATCTAGATATAATTTTGTCCAACTCTTTAAATTCTTTTCCTGACACCTCAATTGGAAGATTTTGAAAAAGGTATAACAGCTGGGATAAAACGTTCATCTTAATCACTTCCACTCTTGATACCAAACTTAAGTACGGTATTAAATTCCATCTTCCTAAGTCCATTTTAATCTTTGATATTATTCGATCGTAGTTTGAGGATTTCAATTTTCCCATCTCTTTTGGTAAAATAATACCCAAGTACTTCATAGACGTCATACTCCAATTAACATTGAAACTCTGTCTTATAACTTGATTTGGTTCATAGTTGAAGGTTATGACTTGAGTTTTTTGGACATTAAATGTATACCCTGACAGCCTACCAAAATCCTTAAAAGAATCCATCAATATAGGCAAAGATGAATCGGGATTTTGCAGATAAATCAGGACATCATCCGCAAACAAAGCTATTTTCTGTTCTAACCCTGCCTTTGCCACACCTTTGATGTTCTTATTTTGTTTTATCCACTGGCTTAGCGGCTCCAGGAAAATGGCAACCGAACATCCATGACGGCAGCCCCTTTCTAACTTAATGATGTTAGATAAGCTACCGTTGACCTTGATCCTTGCTATAGGACCTGTGTATATAGCCCAAATGGTCTCAATGCACCTTTCATGAAAGTTAAACCTCCTCATTACCCGGAATAAGAAATCCCACCTTACGGAGTCGAATGCTTTTTCTGCATCCATTCCCATTATTAAGGCTTCTAGCTTCTTATCATTAATATGTTGCATAATATGCAACATTCTGCGGATATTGTCATGGGTTTGTCTGTGTTTTATGAAACCAGTTTGATCCAAACTTATAATATCAGGCAAAATTTTTTCAAAGCGCCGTGCTAGAATTGCTGTGAATAATCTATAATCTATATTGAGCACACTTATAGGCCTATAATTTGAACAGTTGGTTTTATCTTTGCCCTCCTTAGCGATTACTGATATGATTGCTTCCCTCCAAGAGTCAGGAATAGCCCCTCCTTTTAATATCCAATTAAAAGTCTTGTGTAATAGTGGAATTAAAGTTTTTCTAAAAATTTTATACCATTCCGAAATATATCCGTCTGCACCAGGGCTTTTATTATTTTTGAGCTTAGAAATTGCTAAGTTTATTTCTTCTGCCGTTATTTCTGACACCAAAGAATTATTTTGCTCTTCTGTTATTTGTGGTAAATTTAATCTGTTCAAAAATTTGTCAACCGGGGGTTCATTGTCATTATGTATCTGGGAGTACAACCTGCTGTAGTAATATTCAAAACCCCTATGAATTTCTTCTGTTTTATAAACCACCGAATCCGTCTGTGGATCTTTAATTTTGTAAACATGTCTTCCCGTCTCCTGTTCTTTGAGCCTATATGCCAATAATTTTGCAGATCTACTCCCAGCCTCGTAATATCTTTGTTTAGTAAAAATCATTTTCTTCTGAATTTCTTGTGAGAGAATGTCATTAATCTCTGCCTTTTTCTTTTTAATTTCAGCCATAATTTTGCTATCTACTGTGTTTTTATGTTCTTTTTCCAATCTTTTCAAATCACTTTGTAGAGTTTTAAGCCTTTCTTGTTTCTTTTTCTTCCTAAATGCAGATCTTGCTATCAATTTCCCTCTCATAACTGCTTTGCATGCATCCCACAGTACTGATGGAGAAACCTCCCCATTGTCATTGTGTTCCACATATTCACAAATCTCTTTTTCAATTTCCTCCTTCATTTGACCATTGAGCAGGCTTGAGTTCAGCCTCCATACTGTTTTTTTTCTTTTCTGTCCCCAACATTATATTTAAAAATATTGGACAGTGATCCGACAGGTCCATCACTCCAACATCACAGCTTTCTATTTTGTACCAATCTCTTTCATAAATAAAAAAATAGTCAATCCTTGAATACACCGAATGTGGTGCTGAAAAGTAGGTATAATCTCTCTTAGATGGGTTTAGTTCCCTCCAAATATCCACAATTCCCAGATATATTATCTTCTTAATTTTTTAGCCCATAGCATTTTTAGGGCCCGAGCACGAACCGTGCGAGGATCCTATTGAAACTGTTAGGATTATTTTTTTTCTTTTTTCTTTTTTCTTTCTTTTTCTGCAAAGTAAGCTCACTTTTCGCGGCCTCAACACGCTCGAAAAGTCACCAAATTTGGCACGCATGTCAGGACTGGTGAAAAATTTCGTATTTTGTGGGTTTCGCGGATGGGCGGGGCAAAATGGCTCGCTAGCGCCACCTAGAAAATTAGAAAAAATTAGCCCCTCGTCCACGTTCGACCTACATGCACGAAATTTGGTGGGGACGTGTATCATATCAAGACGCACAAAAAAGCCTCAAGAACCCATACCCTAAACTCGACAGGAAGTCCGCCATTTTGAATTTGGCCGCCATTTTGGGACGATTCACTCACTCCATACTTTAACGAACTCCTCCTAGGGAATTAGTCGGATCGACTTCAAATTTCTGCTGTGCCTTCTAAAGGCATTGACGATGAAAAGTTGTGCTATCTGCACGTTTTCGTCGATGGGCGTGTCCTGGCGTTGACAATTCGCCATGAAACAGGAAGTTGTAGTAACTTGGCTGTACATGCTCAGATCTGCACGAAATTTTACACAATTGACAAGAGTCCCACCCAGAACCCATGTACATGCCGACATTCAACCACAGTCATAGCGCCACCTGCTGGCGACAGGAAGTGACCTTTAACGAAGCAGCCCTCGTCCACGCTCGACCTACATGGACGAAATTTGGTGGGGACGTGTATCATATTAAGACGCACAAAAGCCTCAAGAACCCATACCCTAAACTCGACAGGAAGTCCGCCATTTTGAATTTGGCCGCCATTTTGGGACGATTCACACACTCGTACTTTGACGTAACTCCTCCTAGGGATTTAGTCGGATCGACTTCAAATTTCTGCTGTGCCTTCTAAAGGCATTGACGATGTAAAGTTGTGCTATCTGCGCGTTTTCGTCAATGGGCGTGTCCGTGGCGTTGATTATTCGCCATGAAACAGGAAGTTGTTGTAACTTCATTGTACATGCTCTGATCTGCACGAAATTTCGCACGTTTGACAAGAGTCCCGCCCTGAACAAATTTACATGCCGACATTCACCCGCAGTCATAGCGCCACCTGCTGGCAACAGGAAGTCACCTTTAACGAAGCAGCCCCCGCCGCACGTTTGACCTACATGTACTAAATTTATGTGGCCCATGTATCATGTCCAGAGGTACAAAAAAGCCTCTTGGAGCCATGCCCTAAACCCAACAGGAAGTCGGCCATTTTGAATTGTGCGACCATTTTGGCGATGACTTACTCACTCCGTACTTTAACAAACTCCTCCCAGGGATTTAGTCGGATCGACTTCAAATTTCTGCTGTGCCTTCTAAAGGCATTGAAGATGTAAAGTTGTGCTATCTGCGCTGTTAGTCGATGGACGTGTCCGTGGCGCGGCTGCCAAAGATCAAGTCTTCGCCATGAGACAGGAAGTGCTTGTAACTTCAATGTACATGCTCAGATCTGCATGAAATTTTACATGTTTAATAAGAGTCCCGCCCTGAACAAATTTACATGCCGACATTCACCCCCAGTCATAGCGCCACCTGCTGGCAACAGGAAGTGAGGTACAAAACCTTCATGCAACGTCCAAATCCCGTAGCAAATGCACAGATGCACCGTCCGAGCTCCAGAATATGCAACGCGGCCGCATCACACCCCGACGCGCCACAGGGGCGAGGGCCCGCCCATCGCTGCTTGCAGCTTTAATTCTGCTGTGCTTTTCCTGTGCATTCGGTCTCTGATTAAGATCCCCTCCTACAATTAGCATCCCCACTCCCTCCGTTGTCAACAGATCAAAGAATTGTTTAAAAAAAACCCAATCTGATCCTGGAGGGGCATAAAAGTTTATTAGGGTTACTAATTCCCCTTCCAATCTGCCTATCACCAAAACATACCTGCATTATCTTTAGCATTTCGAAACTAATTCTACCCGATATTAGTATTGATACCCCTCTTCTCCGACCTGATTTATAAGATGATGAAAACTCCTGTTTGTAACCCATTCTCCTCAACTTTTCATGCTCTTTATCCATTGAGTGGGTTTCCTGTAAAAAAAAGTATCCCAACTTCTTCTTTCTTCATTTTACTAATTACTTTGTTTCTTTTAACAGGGCTACCCAACCCGTTAATATTATACGAAGCTACTTTTAATTTACTATTTTGTATTGTCATTTACCAAAACCTTTTTGTTTAGAATCAATGTCTCTACCCCCTGTGCTACAAAAAATGAACTTTGTGAACAAAAAAGTACCCTAGAACAAAACCAAACTCTCACGGTTTCCAAACCTGAGGTTTTACAGTCTTCAACCTTTCCTGAGCTCACGCCAAGCTCTGAGGGGAATCCCCTAATGGTTAGGGGGCCCTCTTGACCATTTATGGTCCTTCCCATCAGTCACTTCAGTAACCCGATTCCCCAATTACAACTTTGAGAAGAAAAGAAAAAGAAAATCCCTTTGTCCTCACTTATCGTCCGCTGGAAACGAAAAAACTTGCTCACCTAGTTCCTTCTTAGTCAACGCTGAAAGCATAATATGGAGAAAATGTCTTAGCCCCCTGTGTAATATAATATTACTGCCGGTTACTGTAGTTTGATGGGCCTACTCTTGTGCAGTCTCTGTAGATCTTCTAAAGGCTTGTAGTTTCTCCTTGAATCCCAAATTAGAAGTCCCTGCCTGGTCCTGTCTGCCTGCTCCCCGGCTGGAGCTCCACATCCGACGCTGAGACCTCTCCAGTGGATCTACCGCTGGTTTGACCATACGCACCTGAAATCCTCTGTCCACCATGTCTCTAGTCGCCTCTGCTGCGGAGTTATAGAGGCATGTGTCTCCCTCATAGAAAACACGAAACTTCACGGGAAATGGTGTTTGAAATCTGATTTTGTTTTCTCTCAGCACTCTCTTTGCTTCGACATATTACTTTCTCTTTTTCATCACTTCAGGTGCGTAATCGTGATCTACATACACCCGTCTCCCTTCAAAGAGGAACCCTTTTTTCTCCCATGCCTTCTTAATAATGTCCTCTTTACACTTGAAAACGGGGGTTACGTACTGTAACCCGGATTCTATGAGTATAGGCGCAGCCCTCTAAGGCTATCGCTATTGGTATACCTCTTCCGCTTCGCGCTGCACTGAGAATTTTAGTCTCACGCTCACCCACAGCGTGGCCTCTCCTACGCCCGCACCTTGTATATATACAACGGTGAGACCTTGCCTTCGGCTCCCAAATGCTTTTTTCTTCAGCACTGAGAACCAAGGTCCAGTGAGGTCTTCAACTTAGAGGCTCTGCGCCTATACTCATAGAATCCGGGTTACAGTACGTAACCCCGCTCTATTTCTCAGATAGGCTTAGCCTCTAAGGCTATCGCTATTGGGTTAGAGGCTAAGCAGGATGAGTCAACGCCTCACTGGCCCATACGGTACCACCAAGCACAACCCACCTGCCCAGAGCCATAATGAACCACCCAGTCACCCGCCGATAGCGGCATTGGTGTCGGCGCGGCGCACGAAGCACCAATGGCGCGACATGGGAGGCCGAGGGCCGACCCATGCATAACGGGAAACCGGAGCGGGGACCTGCAGCTGTGCAGACGCAGGCGGGGTCGCGACAGCAACCACGTCAGCTGCGCCCAAGGCCGGGTCACGTAAGCAGCAGCCGCCCTCCCCACAACGTCCGGTGGGAGAGGATGCACCGCACACCTACAAGGAGAATCACTCAGCCAAAACACTCAGTACTGAGTGAGTCAGAGAGAGACGGGAGACATCCCGCAGGTAGAAACGGACGACAGAGCACGGGGACAACCAGGAGGCCGCCGTGCAGATGTCGTCCACTGTCATCCCACCGTGCAACGCCACTGAGGAGGAAACGCTCCTCGTGGAGTGCGCTCTGATGCTCTCCGGGGGAGACTCCCCGGCAGATATGTAAGCCTGGGAATGGCATCACACAGCCAGTGAGACAAGTGCTGCGCCGACAGGGGAAGCCCCTTGGACCGTTCCCTGTAGTGCACAAACAGCTGCTGCGAATGGTGCCAGGCGGCCGTGTGCCACGTAGCAGGACAGCGCCGCGACCGGGCAGAGGAGGTGGGACGTGGCGCCCCGCACGACCCATGGGGGGAGGAAAAAACTTGAGAGGGTGATGACCCAGCGACCGAAAAGAGCTCATAATGCTTTTAGGCATGAACGCCAGGTTAGGGCGCAGGGTAGTTGAGCTGCCGCGGGCCCTGAATCCTGAGGTACGACGGAGCCACAGAGAGGGCAGCCAGATCGCTGACCCTCTTGGCCGAGGTTAGAGCGAGGAGCAGGGCTGACCCTAAGCCGAAAGGAACCTCAGGTCCGCCGTCTCCAAGGGCTCAAAGTGGGCTAGAGTTAGCGCACGTAAAACCAGCGGCAAGTCTGTGGGGCAGCAGGTCGTGTCACAGGTCGGCGCTCAGCACTCCCCTAAAGAAGCTGCTTCACCAGGGGTGGGGAATACAGTCCTGTCCCCGAAACCCTCGTGACAGGACGAAATGGCGGCAGTGTAGGTTTTAACCGTACTGAACGCCAGCCCCCTGTCCATGAGCAGCTGCAGGAACGAAAGCACCGCCTGCAGTGGGCAGGAGACCAGGTCCGGCCCCTGATCCAGACACCAGCTGGAAAAGCCGACCACTTAGAGGAGTAGGAAGACTGAGTGGAGGCGAGAACCGGAGAGACCTAAGTCCTCCAGGTGACGCCTCACAGCGGCCAGACCCAGAGAGGCTGGCCGAGGAGCCGGTAACTCCTGATCACAACCCCGCCTGAGAGAGAGCCGCCCCTTCCAGGGAAGTTTCCACGGCTGTCCCGACAGCAGCCGCTGGAGGCAGGGAAACCAGGACCGCTGGTGCGCTCTGGAGCAACCAGAATCACCGCCATGGACCTAAAAACTGCAGGCGGTCCAGAAGGCGTGGGATCAGCCGCACCGGTGGGAAGGCATACAGCAGCGTGGGGGCCAAAGGGGATGAGCAAAGGCGCCCACTCCCAGAGGGGACGCCCCGCGGGCTCAGTGAAAACCACAGGGCACACTGAGCATTCTCCCTGTTGGCGAACAGGTCCACTTCCACCTTGCCGAACCGCAGCCAGATCTGGGCCACCAGATCGGGACTGAGACGCCACTCGTCTGAGCGAGGGCCTCCCCTGGACATAATGTCCGCTCCTATGTTCAACACGCCAGGGATGTACTCCTCTCTGATCGAGAGCAGGTGAGTGCGCGCCCACAGGAGCAGCCGCCTGGCCAAACCCAGTAGCTGCACTGAGCGCACCCAGCCCTGGCGGTTTATGTAGGCTGCCGCGGCCCTGTTGTCGGTGCGGTCCAACACATGCTGGTCCCGCAGCAGAGGAGAAAAATGACGGATCACCTTCCACACCGTGAGAAGCTCCAGCGCGTTTATGTGGAGAAGTCTGCGGCCCTGCCACAGACCGTCCACCACCTGAGAGAGGCATGTCGCCAGAGACAGGCCACTGGACTGTACTGCGTGATTGGACGTGCTGACGTGCTGACGTGCTGACGTGCTGATTGGACGTACTGCGGTAAGCGTGTTGACTCATTTCCGTTTCCGGTGCTTGTGTGTTGGTAGCCTGTTTGCTGCTCTCGCTAAATACCAGATAAAATTGTTAGATTATCATTACAGCGGCCAATTGTCCGCTAAACACTTATTCTTACAGTAAGTTTACCTAAGCACTCACAGTTCTTTCCATCTTTAGTGACTGCTGTTCGATCTCATAGTTGTTTTCAAAAGTTTTGGTAGCCAACGCTACCGTACTTTAGCTTAGCCGTTAGTGACTTTAGCATAGCAGCTAACGATGGCTTCTCCTTCTCCATCTCTCTCTCCTGCTTTCTCCTGCTCGGTGTGTCAGATGTTCAGTTACTCCTCTGCCTCCTTTAGCGGTAATGGTACGTGTAACAAGTGTAGTTTATTTTTAGACATGGAGGCGAGGCTCAGTGAGTTAGAAGTCCGGCTCCGCACCTTGGTAGCTCAGCCTACTGTAGCTAGCCAGTCCCCGGTAGTCGGTGCGGACCGCCTGAGTTAGCCTCTGGTAGCCGCTCCCGGCATTTCCTGAGCAGCCAGGAAAGGGTGGCTGGGTGACTGTCCGAGGAAGAAATAGTCGTAAGCATTCAAAGCCCTCAGGACATCACCATTCGCTTCCCGTTTCTAATAGATTTTCCCCACTCAGCGACACACCCGCTGAGAAACCAACTCTGATAATTGGCAGCTCCATTTTGCGTAAACGTGAAGTTAGCTAAACCAGCGACCATAGTCAAATGCATCCCAGGGGCCAGAGCGGGCGACATAGAGTCCTATTTGAAACTGCTGGCTAAGGATAAACGTAAATACAGTAAGATTGTTATTCACGCCGGGCGTAATGACTCCGGTTACGCCAATCGGAGGTCACTAAGATTAATGTTGAGTCGGTGTGTTCATACGCAAAAACAATGTCGGACACCGTAGTTTTCTCTGGACCCCTGCCCAATCTGACCAGTGATGACATGTATAGCCGCATGTCGCCATTCCGCCGCTGGTTATCGAGGTGGTGTCCAGCCAACGATGTGGGCTTTGTAGATCATTGGCAGACTTTCTGGGGAAGACCTGGTCTCGATTCGAGAGACGGCATCCATCCCTCTTGGGAAGGAGCAGCTCTCATTTCTAGAAATCTGGCCAACTTTATTAGCGGACCAAATCCATGACAACCCAGAGTTGAGACCAGGAGGCAGAGTCGCAGTCTAACACACTTCTCTGCCTTTCTAATTCAGCAGTTACCCACCCAAAACCCTACGCAGAGTCGCAGTTTAACACACTTCTCTGCTCCTCCGTTCCAGGAGTTACTTAGTGAAAACCCTATAGTGACGGTGTCTGTCCCCCGACCATTGAAATTATTTAAATCAAAGGTAAACAGAAGAGGAGCTGTGCATAAAAACCTCATAAAAATTAAAACCACAAGAGCAATAGTGCAAACGAATAGGAGAGTAAAATGTGGACTCTTAAACATCAGATCTCTCTCTTCTAAAGGTGTACTAGTAAATGAATTAATATCAGATTATGAAATTGATTTATTCTGTCTTACTGAAACCTGGCTGGGTGATGGAGAATATGTAAGCCTAAATGAATCCACCCCTCCCAGTCATATTAATACTCACATTCCTCAAGCACAGGCCGAGGAGGTGGAGTTGCGGCTATCTTTGACTCTAGCCTAGTAATCAGCTCTAAACCTAAACTAAATTATAACTCATTTGAAAGCCTTGTCCTGAGTCTTTCACACCCAAGCTGGAAATCACTGCAACCAATTCTATTTGTTGTAGTGTACCGAAGCACTCTGGGCCGTACTCTGAATTCTTATCTGAATTTGCAGAGTTTTTGTCAACTTTAGTCCTTAAAACGGACAAAGTTATTATTGTAGGGATTTTAATATTCATGTGGATGTTGAGAATGACAGCTTTAGTACTGCATTTATCTCTGTATTAGATTCAATTGGCTTCTCTCAGAGTGTTCATGAACCGACTCACTGTTTTAACCACACCCTCGACCTTGTTCTGGTATATGGTATCGAAATTGAACATTTAATAGTGTTCCCACAGAATCCCTCTTTATCTGACCACTGTTTGATAACTTTTGAGCTTGTACTGCTGAACTACCCTCCATTGGGCAAAAAATTTCTATACAAGATGTCTGTCTGATAGTGCTATAGCTAAATTTAAGGATCGCGATCCCATCGGCTCTAAGTTCACTATCAGGTATCAAATTAACAGAGGACTCTTACGCGAATTTCAGTCCCTCCCAAGTCGATCATCTTGTTGATAGTGCTGCAGGCTCGCTGCGAACAACACTCAACTCTGTAGCCCCTCTACAAAAGAAAATACTAAAACAAAGACGGTTAGCTCCATGGTATAATACTGAAACTTCGCAAATTAAAGCAAATATCACAGAAACTTCGAGAGGAATTGGCGTTCTACCAAACTGGAAAATTCTCGCTTAATTTGGCAAGATAGTCTTAAAACTTATAGGAAGGCCCTCCGTAATGCCAAAGCAGCGCACTACTCGTCATTAATAGAGGAAAATAGGAACAACCCCAGGTTTCTTTTCAGCACTGTAGCCAGGCTGACAGAAAGTCACAGCTCTATTGAGCAAAGTATTCCCATAGCTCTCAGTAGTTACGACTTCATGAGCTTCTTTAATGATAAAATTCTAGCTATTAGAAACAAAATCCACCAAGACCTGCCCTCAACTGGCACCGACTTAACTCAATACTCAGGAACTTTAGAAACAGCTGTAAAACCAATTATATGTTTAGACTGCTTTGCTTCCCTCAATCTTTATCAACTAACTTCAATAATTTCTTCATCTAAACCATCTACCTGCCTCTTAGACCCCATCCCGACTAGGCTGCTTAAAGAAGTTTTGCCCTTGGTTGGCACTCCACTGCTGGATGTGATTAATTTGTCTTTATCAACAGGCTACGTGCCACAGTACTTTAAAGTAGCTGTAATTAACCTCTTCTGAAAAAGCCCAACCTGGATCCAAACGTTTTAGCCAACTATAGACCTATATCTAACCTTCCATTTATCTCTAAGGTCCTGGAGAAAGCAGTCGCCAAACAGCTGTGTGACTTTCTACATAGCAATAGTTTATTTGAGGATTTTCAGTCAGGATTTCGAGCTCATCATAGCACAGAGACAGCACTGGTGAAAATTACTAATGACCTCCTAACTGCATCAGACAAAGGTCTTGTCTCTGTATTGGTTTTACTAGATCTTAGTGCTGCATTTGATACCATTGACCATCAGATCCTATTACAGAGAATGGAACATTTCATTGGCATTAAAGGAACCGCTCTAAGCTGGTTTAAGTCCTATTTATCAGATCGATTTCAGTTTGTACATGTTAACGATGAGTCCTCCATGCATACCAAAGTTAGTCATGGAGTTCCACAAGGATCTGTGCTCGGACCAATCCTCTTCACTTTATATATGCTTCCCTTAGGCAATATTATCAGGAAACACTCCATAAACTTTCATTGTTATGCAGATGATACTCAGTTATATCTATCGATCAAGCCAGATGAAACCCATCAGTTAGCTAAGCTTCAAATGTGTCTTCAGGATGTTAAAACCTGGATGACCTGCAATTTTCTAATGTTAAACTCAGATAAAACGGAAGTTGTTGTTCTAGGCCCTAGGCACCTTACGTGACGCATTATCTAAAGATATAGTTTCCCTGGATGGCATCGCCCTGGCCTCCAGCACCACTGTGAGAAATCTTGGAGTTATCTTTGATCAGGACATGTCGCTTAACTCTCACATTAAGCAAATTTCAAGGACCGCTTTTTTCACCTACGTAATATTGCAAAAATCAGGAACATCCTGTCTAAAAATGATGCAGAAAAACTAGTCCATGCATTTGTTACTTCTAGACTGGATTACTGCAATTCCCTATTATCAGGCTCTTCGAAAAAGTCCATTAAGACTCTTCAGCTGATCCAGAATGCTGCAGCACGTGTTCTGACAGGAACCAGTAAAAGAGATCATATCTCTCCTGTCTTAGCTTCTCTGCATTGGCTTCCTGTAAAATCCAGAATAGATTTTAAAATCCTTCTTCTCACATACAAAGCACTTAATGGTCAGGCACCATCTTATCTTAAAGAGCTCATAGTACCTTACTACCCCACCAGAGCACTGCGCTCCCAGAATGCAGGGTTACTTGTGGTTCCTAGAGTCTCAAAAGTAGAATGGGAGCCAGAGCGTTCAGCTATCAGGCTCCTCTCCTGTGGAACCAGGTTCCAGTTTGGGTTCGGGAGGCAGACACCGTCTCTACATTTAAGAGTAGGCTTAAGACTTTCCTTTTTGATAAAGCTTATAGTTAGGGCTGGCTCGGGTGAGTCCTGAACCATCCCTTAGTTATGCTGCTATAGGCTAGACTGCCGGGGGATTTCCCATGATGCACTGAGCTCCTCTCTCCTCTTCTCTCTTTCTCTCTGAGTGCAACCTCATCCCATTAATGCATGTTACTAACTCGATTTTTCTCCCTCTCCCGTGGTCGTAGTGCTTCCCCTCCTGTCCTCCCCCCCTCCCCTCACTTCCTGCGGGTGTTGCTGGCTCTGGAGCTGTGGAGTCTGGATCTGTTGTTGGGAGTCTCCTGCTGCCCCTGTGTTCCTGCTCGACGCCCTCTGCTACAGTTGCAACTGCTGTTACAAGTCCTATTGCTATTATTACTGTTATTATTATTATCATTAACATTATCTGTACCATTTTTCATTCAGTCTATAGCACCATTACCTTTACTGCCTGTACCTCTATGTGTATACTGTGTACGTTGCCTCCCTCTGCTCTCTCTCTCTTGCTCTCTTTCTCTTGCTCGCTCTCTCTCTCTCTCTTTCTCTCTCTCTCTCTCTCTCCCCCTCACCCCCAACCGGTCGAGGCAGATGGCCGCCCACCCTGAGCCATGGTTCTGCTCGAGGTTTCTGCCTCTTAAAAGGAAGTTTTTCCTTGCCTGTGTCGCCTAGTGCTTGCTCTTGGTGGGAATTGTTGGGCTTCTGTAAATAACTTCAGAGTATGGTCTAGACCTGCTCTTTATGAAAAGCGCTGTGAGATAACTGTTGTTGTGATTTGGCGCTATATAAATAAAATTGAATTGAATTGAATTGAATGTCCCGCCCCAGCCCGTCAGGGAGGCGTCTGTGAAGACCGAGATGTGGGACATGACCCTGCCCAGGGGGACCCCGACCGAGAGAGAGAGGGGGTCCTGCCAGTAGGCCAGATCCGGGGCCACAGACCGGGGGAACGGAGACGCGGTGTCGTCTCTGCGTCACCGGGTCTACACGCAGGCGGATGAACCACCGCTGCAGCCTCCTCATGTGGAGAAGCCCCAGGGGGACCACCACGTGAGACGCCGACATGAGGCCCAGGAGCCTCATGACCGACAGAGCCGCCACCGTCGCTCCCGGGACAACATGGCGGAGCAGCTCCATCAGAGCACCCACCCTCTCCTGAGAGAGCCGCGCTCTCTGGAGGGAGGAGTCCAGTACCACGCCAAGGTAGGTGAGTCTCTGGGAGGGGAGGGGGGCACCCTTCTCCCAGTTCACCGTGAAGCCCAGGTAAGACAAGTGCGCAACTAGCTGGGCCGTTTGCACCACTGCCTCGTCCTGGGACGGCGCCAGCAGCTGCAGGTCGTCCAAGTAAAAAAGGACCCTGATGCCAGATCGCCGCAGCGGCTCCAGGGCCGTCTCAACGCATTTGGAAAAAGTGCGCGGGGCCAGGGAGTAGCCGAAGGGCAGGCGGTTGTATTGGTGCTGAGCGCCCTGGAATGAAAATTGCAGAAACTTCCTGTGTCCGGGCACATGAAAGTACGCGTCCTTCAGGTTGATGGAGGAGAGCCAATCCCCTTTGCACACACACTCCAACACCTGCTTCACTGTTAACATGCGAAAAGGTCTCACCATAATCGCTCTGTTGAACAGTGACAGATCCAGGATGGGCCTCACACCGCCCGTCTTCTTCCTGACCAGGAAGTAGTGGGAGTAAAACCCCTGATTCTCCTGCCTGGGAGGAACCCTGGAAATGGCCTGTTTTTCCAGGAGCTCCTGGAGCTCCGCTTGGAGAGCGGTGCGCTGAGCCGGGGATGAGAGTATCGTCTCTACAATCCCGGTGAAGGGGGGAGGTGGGGAGGCGAACTGCAGCCTGTGACCCCGGCGGATCAGGCTGTCCGTCCATTTGTCCATCAGGCAGGAAGCGAGCCACTCTGAGTAGCTCTGTGAGTGGTTGGACCTGCTGATGAGGCGCCTTGGTGGCCCTGAAGGGAAGCCACTCTGCTGCCCTTGCTGCCGTCACGATTCGTGGGGGGGGGGGACAGCAACCTCCTTGTTCCACTGAACAGGAGAGTTAGCACCAGGCGGGGGAATGGGAGGCTCGTGGACGCCAACACACGCAGGCAGTCAGGGGGGAGTGCCTCCCTGCGTTGCTTGCATGTGCGAGTCAATGTGACGGCAAGGCACGGGCACCGGGGGAGGCGAGCCAGTACTCGCTCCACCAGGGCCCTCCGCGCTCCGCTGCCTGGGGGCCGGGGGGCACGGGCCACATCGTGAGAGACCTTCACACACAGTCAGAGGGGTCTGTTGGGTGTCCTCCCGTGTGTGGCGGGAGGGACCACACGAGGCAGCGTAGTTGCCTTTGTGGGTCCCTGCTGTACCGCATCCCTTGTGGGGGGAAGGGAGGCAGACACAGTCGCCGGGGCACGAGGTGGGGCAGCCACACCCGTAAGCCCGTAACCATGCCGCTCCCCCGACGGGAAGGGGCAGGGACAGGCAACAGAGGAATAGTCTGCCTGCGACATCGCAGCCAAGCTGCATGAAGGCCACACGGCCAGCTGCAGCCGGTCCACACAGTGTGACGGCAGCCACTGACTTCGTAAAGACAGTGGCGGGCCGAGGAGGAAATATCTGCTTGTGGCCTTGGAGCCAGGCTGCATGAAAGCCACCTAGCCAGCTGCAGCCTATCTGTGTTATGCCACTCCCCTGGTGGGGGGGGGCTCATCGCCATGCTGCTCGACCGGCAAGGGAAGAGGGCAGGAAGGCCTACATGTGGGCTCAGGCCAGCCACCTGTCCATGTCAGGGAGGGGGGCAAGAGGAGGGAGGATGTGCAGCTTTGCAGCAAGCCCAGGCTGCTTGTTAGCCTTTTGGCTAACACACAGCTGGCTCACACAATGTGTGGGAGTGAGAGACAGCAGCTTCTCCATAATGTCAAGAGCAGCTGTCTATAATGTGCAACACTAGGTCATGCACAGACAGCATTTGTTCAACAACATCCACAAAGGGGCAACAAGATTCCACACAGCTTTTCTCGACCCATAGCTTACCAGTGGTCCGCTCTGGCCGACGAGGGTCAGCCAGCAGCAATGAAACCGGTGGCTAGATGTCATTAGCCGCAGCTAATGTGGAGCAACGTGGGCACACGGGGTCGTCCTGGACGGCTGATCCAGGCAGACCGCATGTGAGCGTCACGTTAGCCGTTCGTTAGCATAGCATGCCTCGCCGCGGCAAGCTAGTAGCGTTGAGGCCGGCGTCATCGGAGGTCGGAACGGGAAGCGAGGAGCCGCCCGGAGACCCGTGAATGGCAAGAGCGGAGCAATCCACCTCCCGCTCTTCCGCAGCAGATCGAGGGCTTCGTCCAGAGAGCGGGTGGACCGCCACACCTCCTCGTACTGAACGGCAAGCTATTCGCCCGGCGCCGCCACTCTTCGGGGGGAAAAGGCGAAGAACGGGCAGTGCGAAACAAGAGTGAGCGCTTCGGCGGCGTGCTCCAGTCCGGGGCACGCCTCGCAGCGGGGACCGAAGTAGCCCGTGTGTCTCACCCCGTTCTGACCGGCTTGCTGGAAGACATCGTTGTAGTTTTCCGGCTGGAAAATGCGCTTTACAAATCATCAAGACAAATCTTCTGCTCTATAGACAGCTCAGTGCTGAAGAAAAATGGGAGCCGAAGGCAAGGTCTCACCGTTGTATATATACAAGGTGCGGACGTAGGAGAGGCCCACGCTGTGGGTGGGCGTAGACTAAAATTCTGAGTGCCGCGCAGGTGCGCGGAAGGGGTATACCCAATAGCGATAGCCTTAGAGGGCAAAGCCTATACGAAATAGAACTTAGCCACTATAGATCTTGGTGGTGCATCTTCGGATGGAGGAGGCCCCAGCGAGCGGTGGTCTCGCTCCAGACTGATCTGGTACGTTGGCGGCAACTCTAGCTTTTCCCTGAGTAGAGCTTCCACAAAAGCCCCCACTGATTCTGCATCCTTTTCGGCCCCCTCTTTGATCCCATGTAAACGAATGTTTTCTCTTCTGGCCCTTCCTTCTCGATCAATTTGTTTATCTTCAATCTTTTTATGGAGTTTGATGAGCTCCCGTGTAATTTCCTCAATGCTCAGGACTCGCTCCTCCGTTTCCCCGATTCATCTTTCAGCTTCATCTATTCTGACATTCGTCGTTCTAAGATCTTCGCTGATGCCGTTTAGACCATCTGCTGTCTCACGCCTAAATTCCCTTATCTCCCGCAGGACTGCCTCCAAATCTGACATTTTTCCTTGTATTTGCGTTGTTCCAGATGTTAGCTCCGCCGTTGACTCCGGCTCAAACTCCGCTAGCTCAAATGCTAACTTCACTTGCTCGCCTTCTTCGTTCCCGCGTTGCTTAACGTTTCCAGCTTTCCTTCTGGATTTCCTTCTTGACATATCCCAAGCCCCCCAATATTGCCTTCTTTAAATCATCTATATTGCACTCAGGCTTTAGGTTTACGGGGCAGACTCTGAACTTTTATCGGGGAGCTGGTTCACTACGCTGTCGCCATGTTCAAACCGGAACTGGAACTCATGTGCATTATTTTTAATGACAAATATTTATTATTCTTCATCTCAGTAACTTTATAGGGTTCAGATAAACAGCAATAAATACAATACAGGATTTAAAAATGTAGGTGAGTAAAAGTATAAAGCCCCCTAAAATGAAAATACCTAACATTTACAGGAATCATATCTGAGGTTTCTTTGAGCTCTTTCTCTGACCTCATATGGTGGCATGTTCCAACACATTCTCATCTCAATGCGTCATATCTCACGCTTTCATCCGGAGTGACAAAGCGTAAGGATTTTACGCTAAAGGTACCCTTCCGCGTCCGTATGAAACGCTCCCGTTTCCTACGTTAAAGCAATACAAGGGAGGCTAACCCTACCTGCAGCTGTAGGGTTAGCCGGTCGACATGCATACATTCAGTGACTTGGGTTTAGGCACTAACATTTCGGATGGTTGTGGTTAGGGTAGGGGCTTCGGGGGGGCTGTCAACACCTTTATAACGAACTTAGCTACCTAGCTAGCTACCGCTAGCTAGCTAGCACTTCCGGTCCGAACCGGACGCCCTGGAGCGTCTCATACTGACGCTTCTGGAAGCGTCTCATGGAGACGCACCGGGTGCGTCTCCATAAAACGCTAAAGGGTACCTTTCGCGTAAAATACTTACGCTTTGTCACTCTTTCTCAAATCGTCGGTATATGACGCCCTGAGATGAGAACGGGCTCCATGTTCAGGGTAATTAACTTAAATTAGACTTATTCAAGATCAGTTAGAGATCTCTTGTTTTGATTGAGGAAGACATAAATGAGATGATATGTGGATGTTTCTCATGAGGTGAATTTAAGAAGTAGGAGAAAAAAGCATTTTGTCTCACCTTAGTATAAAAGTAAATCATTTGGGTCAAGGAGAAATTAAAGAAACACCTATGAGATAGCTTCTTGGATTTTGGTTTTCTCTGTGCAAGCACCTGCAATGAAATAAAATAATTTACAAAGAAACAAATTTGAATCAGTTTTGGTTGGGAGGGTGGAGGTGGGTGCCAATATAAATGTACCTGAGCTGCCATTTTAGTGACTGACATGTTTGTATGTCTTAAGTAAAACAGGACATGATACTGGATCATAGTAGAGGTTTTCTCCAAAAACAATGGTTGTAAAACTCTCACTGCTCTCCAAAACCATTATTAAGGAATGCCTGTGGAGGCGGCTCAGTGAAAGCCATAGTATGTGACAGGCTGAGGTCTTCTAGCTTGTCCCATTCAGTAGCATAGAGGGAAACACCAGACAGGACACTCAGAATTTTCCTTGGAGGCAAACAGGTTCAAAACTAGTTGTCCAAAGTGCTGCCACAGTTATCTGTCTAGACACAGGTGGAGTTTCTGGACACTCCAGTGGCTCCCTGAACATCACATCCTGTAGGCCGACTGTATCCCTGCTCTGTAGCTGCTGAGACAACTAAAGCTGTGCATGCTTTCACCATGTATTGTATGTGTGTGTTTCAATTAATAATAGATTACAAGAAAACAACATTTATTTGTTAAACACAGTAACAATATCTGTCAAAGCACTGTCCTCCAAAAGCATGCCAGTTGTGAGACAGCTGAGGTGAATTAACACAAAGTAAAGTATCATTTAGGTCAACTTATTTTCCTGAAAATAAACTCTCCCCTTGTTCTCCTAGCTCCTTATGTAAGCTGTTACAAAACTGTGTCTGATATTCTCCATAATATCAAATTATTTTATTTTATTTTAAATTCTCATCTGTATGTTACCATATAAAGACCACAAATCAAATAATTACTTTACAGCTGATATACATTTTTGTTTGTTTGTCTCAACAGACAACTCTCTCAATTTTAGATTTATTTTCTGCTGTTCTTCTCTTACCCTGGGATTACTTTCTTTAGATAGATCTTAGCTTCATTAAATTAAAATAATAAAATACAATAATAATAAAAGAGACATTTAGGTTTAACAGATCGGAATTGAGTAGCCTAAGCACGAAATAAGATACTGTAATTCTCAAAAAGATGTAATAGTTCAGCAAAGAAACAGGTCTGATGCACAAATCTGAGGCTTGAAGGAAGGCCTGAAATGCTTGGGTTATGGCTAAAAAGACCAACTTGTTCTCATTTACAGGTCATCCAATACTGCATAGACTACTCTTTAGACAACCCTGGAGATGGGTTTGTAAATTTATTTATTCTTGGTTTTGAGATTTTATATTAGCATGACAAAGCACATTCAATTAGAATCTGTTCCATTAGCTAATTCAAGCATAAAAAGAACATGTCTGGGCATTTGCTTCCAAAGAACGCATCACAGAAGAAAAAAAAATACAAAAGTAAGGTAATAACAATAAGACACAGAATACAGAATCAAATAGCAATTATTTTGAAATTGGATATAAAGCATAAATTAAATATTGACATTGAAAATTTATTATGGACTGTGCTATGGACAAATAAATTATGTGTAGGCAATATATAAAGATAAGAAATAATATGTGACGTGGAGGTTGAATGCAATGCAAAATAAATAGCCCAGTCTGATGATATATGCAGGGATTACATGAGGGATGCAAAAAGAAAAGTCCAGTTTGATAACCCCTTCTTAACAAAAGTGATTTTATAAGAAAATATCCTCAGCCAGATATTGTTAGAAATATACAATTAAATGAGCACCATCACATTTTACAATCACAGGCTGTAAAACACCCTTTCTCAACAGAAACAGTGGCGTTTGGATTTATGTTACGGCCGACGGGCAGAAATTTGAAATGGCATCAAGCCATCTTACGGCAGACGGCCCAAACAGTAGTGGAACGCGCCCAGTCCACTCTGGGCGAGAGAGACGTCAATCAATTGAAGCTGTGGAGTTTTGTGCTCGTGAGCTAACAAGAAGGGAAACTTATTAAATCGCCATAAAACAATCAAATTAGGACCAAAGCAAAGATGTGTCGGTGTGTCAGCAGTCAGCTAGTAAAGGTTAAAGTTACGTTAGCAGCGATGCTAACGCGCAGTGGCACCTGCAAGCAGACGTGAGCAGCGCAGGGACCGGACAGGATGATGGACAGAACTTTTAATCGGAGAGATACTGGCGGAGGAGACGAAGAGGACGAGAGAAAGTTAATAGATTATTTAAAATTGCTTTACTTAAATGGACACGGATCTGCCCGAACAGTAAGAAGCGGGGGAAAGAATGCTGAGGCTATATGGATGTTTAATAAACAGAAAGGTAAGCATGTGCTTTTATTAACGTTATTCCATAGTGTTGGATGATAATTAATTATCTTAAGTGAGTGATACGCAAGTGGGCGTTTGTGCTGTGAAATGAAATGTGTTGGCTAACGTAATGCAAACTTGTAAGTCCCATGTTGTGGGCATGATGAGTGCATGTCATATTTTGGGATATTGCTGTAAGTACTCAATTTTCCTACTTAAGTAAAAGTATAGATACTACATAAAAATGTTACTCAAGTAAAAGTAAAAAAGTACCCGCTTTTAAAAATACTTAAGTAATGAAAATTAAAAAGTAGGGTACTACATATCAAAATCTATTGATCAAAAAAACAATCTATCTTTTTGAATTCACTCAAGGCATGTTTGCATACAGCATTTTAAGTTATAGTGCATCTGTGAAAACTGTGGGAGGATTAGTCTGTGTTCTGCTGTTGTAGTAGTACCCCCCGTCAGACTGACACAGACACAGAACCCCATTTTGGACTTTGGGCATGTGCACAGGTTGTCTTGAACAAGAAGGTCAAAACTAACTGAAACACTTCTCAATTCACAATCTCATCGAAAACCCACTCGTTAACTTCTGCATCTCTCAGAAAGTACAGCTCACAGTCCCACACAGAGCAAGGCTTACTTCAGTTTTTACATGTTTATGTTGCAAAACTCTACCAGCTACGTTAACACTCGGTCACAAACTGGCTGCGACTCACAGTGCTAAAACAGAGCTGGTCTGTCACACCTAACACCACAATGCTTTTACTACCTCATGCAGTCTGATAAGACTGGGGGCCAATTTGCTGGGTCATTTGGTAGGGTAGCAATTGTTTCATTAGGGTCTGAGCTGCTTGTATCTGATTCTGGCTGTGCTGGTACTGGCTGAGGCTACCTGTGTTTGACCTGGGTCTGTGGGACCTGCTAAAAACTCGTACTGACTAAGGATGGATGTGGATCAGCTGGGCTGACTGTCTGGAGTCTGTTCTTGTACTGGCTGATGATCCCACATTTACTCCACTGACAAATTTAAAGCCCCTCCAGCCAGTTTTAACTCCTGTTTTTGGTGAATGTTCTTTCTCAAACAGAGAATGGGGGTGTGGTTAATAGTCAGACGTAATACATTACCATGACAACCAAAAACTGACCGGCTGGAGTGTTCACTAACAATATGCTGTGTTAACATCACTACACTGTAAAGTTTAGTCCACTTTACTGTCTAGCAGGAGCAGCTGTTACTTACCCATGATAGGAACTAATGTGCGCGTATCAGCTGCTACCAATCACACAGTCGATGGTCCTGTCACGCACTGCACACGATTCAATTCAATTCAATTTTATTTATATAGCACCAAATCACAACAACAGTTATCTCACAGCGCTTTTCATAAAGAGCAGGTCTAGACCATACTCTGAAGTTATTTACAGAAGCCCAACAATTCCCACCAAGAGCAAGCACTAGGCGACACAGGCAAGGAAAAACTTCCTTTTAAGAGGCAGAAACCTCGAGCAGAACCATGGCTCAGGGTGGGCGGCCATCTGCCTCGACCGGTTGGGGGTGAGGGGGAGAGAGAGAGAGAGAGAGAGAGAGAGAGAGAGAGAGCGAGCAAGAGAAAGAGAGCAAGAGAGAGAGAGCAGAGGGAGGCAACGTACACAGTATACACATAGAGGTACAGGCAGTAAAGGTAATGGTGCTATAGACTGAATGAAAAATGGTACAGATAATGTTAATGATAATAATAATAACAGTAATAATAGCAATAGGACTTGTAACAGCAGTTGCAACTGTAGCAGAGGGCGTCGAGCAGGAACACAGGGGCAGCAGGAGACTCCCAACAACAGATCCAGACTCCACAGCTCCAGAGCCAGCAACACCCGCAGGAAGTGACAGGAGGGGGGAAGCACACAACCACGGGAAAGGGAAGAAGTCGAGTTAGTAACATGCATTAATGGGATGAGGTTGCACTCAGAGAGAAAGAGAGAAGAGGAGAGAGGAGCTCAGTGCATCATGGGAAATCCCCCGGCAGTCTAGCCTATAGCAGCATAATTAAGGGATGGTTCAGGACTCACTCGAGCTAGCCCTAACTATAAGCTTTATCAAAAAGGAAAGTCTTAAGCCTACTCTTAAATGTAGAGACGGTGTCTGCCTCCCGAACCCAAACTGGAACCTGGTTCCACAGGAGAGGAGCCTGAACCACAAGTAACCCTGCATTCTGGGCGCGCAGTGCTCTGGTGGGGTAGTAAGGTACTATGAGCTCTTTAAGATAAGATGGTGCCTGACCATTAAGAGCTTTGTATGTGAGAAGAAGGATTTTAAAATCAATTCTGGATTTTACAGGAAGCCAATGCAGAGAAACTAAGACAGGAGAGATATGATCTCTTTTACTGGTTCCTGTCAGAACACGTGCTGCAGCATTCTGGATCAGCTGAAGAGTCTTAATGGACTTTTCGAAGAGCCTGATAATAAGGAATTGCAGTAATCCAGTCTAGAAGTAACAAATGTATGGACTAGTTTTTCTGCATCATTTTTAGACAGGATGTTCCTGATTTTTGCAATATTACGTAGGTGAAAAATGGCGGTCCTTGAAATTTGCTTAATGTGAGAGTTAAACGACATGTCCTGGTCAAAGATAACTCCAGGATTTCTCACAGTGGTGCTGGAGGCCAGGGTGATGCCATCCAGGGAAACTATATCTTTAGATAATGCGTCACGGAGGTGCTTAGGGCCTAGAACAATAACTTCAGTTTTATCTGAGTTTAACATTAGAAAATTGCAGGTCATCCAGGTTTTAACATCCTGAAGACACATTTGAAGCTTAGCTAACTGATGAGTTTCATCTGGCTTGATTGATAGATATAACTGAGTATCATCAGCATAACAATGAAAGTTTATGGAGTGTTTCCTGATAATATTGCCTAAAGGAAGCATATATAAAGTGAAGAGGATTGGTCCAAGCACAGATCCTTGTGGAATTCCATGACTAACTTTGGTATGCATGGAGGACTCATCGTTAACATGTACAAACTGAAATCGATCTGATAAATAGGACTTAAACCAGCTTAGAGCGGTTCCTTTAATGCCAATGAAATGTTCCATTCTCTGTAATAGGATCTGATGGTCAATGGTATCAAATGCAGCACTAAGATCTAGTAAAACCAATACAGAGACAAGACCTTTGTCTGATGCAGTTAGGAGGTCATTAGTAATTTTCACCAGTGCTGTCTCTGTGCTATGATGAGCTCGAAATCCTGACTGAAAATCCTCAAATAAACTATTGCTATGTAGAAAGTCACACAGCTGTTTGGCGACTGCTTTCTCCAGGACCTTAGAGATAAATGGAAGGTTAGATATAGGTCTATAGTTGGCTAAAACGTTTGGATCCAGGTTGGGCTTTTTCAGAAGAGGTTAATTACAGCTACTTTAAAGTACTGTGGCACGTAGCCTGTTGATAAAGACAAATTAATCACATCCAGCAGTGGAGTGCCAACCAAGGGCAAAACTTCTTTAAGCAGCCTAGTCGGGATGGGGTCTAAGAGGCAGGTAGATGGTTTAGATGAAGAAATTATTGAAGTTAGTTGATAAAGATTGAGGGAAGCAAAGCAGTCTAAACATATAATTGGTTTTACAGCTGTTTCTAAAGTTCCTGAGTATTGAGTTAAGTCGGTGCCAGTTGAGGGCAGGTCTTGGTGGATTTTGTTTCTAATAGCTAGAATTTTATCATTAAAGAAGCTCATGAAGTCGTAACTACTGAGAGCTATGGGAATACTTTGCTCAATAGAGCTGTGACTTTCTGTCAGCCTGGCTACAGTGCTGAAAAGAAACCTGGGGTTGTTCCTATTTTCCTCTATTAATGACGAGTAGTACGCTGCTTTGGCATTACGGAGGGCCTTCCTATAAGTTTTAAGACTATCTTGCCAAATTAAACGAGAATTTTCCAGTTTGGTGGAACGCCAATTCCTCTCGAGTTTCTGTGATATTTGCTTTAATTTGCAAGTTTCAGTATTATACCATGGAGCTAACTGTCTTTGTTTTAGTATTTTCTTTTGTAGAGGGGCTACAGAGTTGAGTGTTGTTCGCAGCAAGCCTGCAGCACTATCAACAAGATGATCGACTTCGGAGGGACTGAAATTCGCGTAAGAGTCCTCTGTTAATTTGATACCTGATCGTGAATTTAGAGCCGATGGGATTGCATCCTTAAATTTAGCTATAGCACTATCAGACAGACATCTTGTATAGAAATTTTTGCCCAATGGAGGGTAGTTGAGCAGTACAAGCTCAAAAGAAAATGTCGATGCTTTTTTTGTAATTGAATTAATCAATTTTTTGCAATAAATTATTTGAGCCCTAATGTTTCAAAAAAATTGTGCCTTTTAAAAGGAATTTTTGTTAATTAGTTATCACGTTAACTTTGAAAGCCCTACTTATTTAACTGTTCGTCACAGATTTCAACATAAAAGAAAAACACTTAATGTCTCATGTTTTTCTTTCGCATTAATTGGAGCGTGTCAGTATCAAATTAATTACATTGTGCTTTCACTAACAGTCATTCTTTTCCCTCCTACCTCCCCTCCACAGAGAATGTGCCCTTGGACACCGAACCTAAGTCAGAGTCGGGTAGGTATTTTAGAATAGAATAGAAATAGAATAGAATAGAAAACTTTATTGTCATTGTCACATGTACAACGAAAATGTCAAAAGTGCTGACCAGCCAGTGCCCCGTTCCTAGATATAACTTTTAAAACAAGAGGTAGGAAATAAATAGTGTAAATAAAAATAAATAAATAAACACCCTGAACAGACATTCATATAACATACACAATCACACTTATTGCACCAATCCTTCACTCAGATTAGTTCACTTTAGCAGCGTTGATTACAGTTATTGCAGATGGGTAAAAGCTGTTTTTGAGTCTACTTGTTTTTGCCATAATGGATCTGTACCGTCTGCCTGATGGTAACAGTTCGAACAGGGGGTGGCCTGGATGAGAGGCGTCTTTTAGGATGTTCTGGATTTTTTTGAGACAGCGGGAACTGTGTAGTTCTTCCAGTGTGAGTAGAGGGCAGCCAACGATCTTCTGTGCTGTGTTGATGACACTCTGGAGTGTCTTCCTGTGAGCCGCTGTGCAGCTGGTGTACCACACGCAGATGCAGTATGTTAACATGCTCTCTATGGAGGCTTGGTAGAAGGAAACCAGCAGACTCTGTGTGATGTTGTTCCTCCTGAGTACTCTCAGGAAATAAAGTCTCTGTTGGGCCTTTTTTAGCAGCTCAGAGGTGTTCTTGTTCCAGGTTAAACCCTCCTCAATGAGGATTCCCAGGAAGTGGAAGTCTACCACCCGCTCCACACAGTCCCCGTTGATGATTAGAGGTTGAATGATTGTTTTCTTTTTCCTGAAGTCTATAATAAGCTCCTTGGTCTTTACGGTGTTCAAGAGCAGGTTGTTATCGTTGCACCACACTGTCAGCCTCTCCACCTCGTCCCTGTAGGCAGAATCGTTCCCCCTGGAGATGAGCCCCACCACTGTGGTGTCATCGGCAAATTTCACCATGATGTTGCTGTGGTGGGTTGGGGTACAGTCATATGTATAAAGGGAATAGAGCAGGGGGCTTAGCACACAGCCCTGGGGGGAGCCGGTGTTGAGACTTAAGGCCGTAGATGTGTGATGGCCCACTCTGTCTGTCTACGAGCAGAGAGGAAGCTGTTGATCCATGTGCAGGTGGAGTGTGGAAGCCCCAAGTCCCTCAGTTTGGCCACTAGTTTGTGCGGGAGGATGGTATTAAATGCTGAGCTGTAATCCACAAAGAGCATCCGTACATAGCTCCTCTGCTGCTCCAGGTGGGACAGTGCAAAATGGAGGGCTGTGGTTACAGCGTCCTCTGTGGATCTGTTCGCTCTGTAGGCAAACTGGTGGAGGTCAAGGCCTCGGGGTAGGAGTGTTGTGATGTGCCTCCTGACCAGTTTTTCAAAGCACTTCATCACCACAGGTGTGAGTGCAACTGGCCGATAGTCGTTGGGGCTGGAAATATGTTGTTTCTTGGGCAGGGGAACTATGGTGGAGGACTTCAGGCAGGGTGGGACAGTGGACTGGGCCAGGGATTGGTTGAAAATCCTGGTGAAGATTCCAGCCAGCTGGTCTGTGCAGTCCCTCAGCACTCGTCCTGGAATGCCATCAGGCCCTCTAGCCTTCCTCGGGTTGATGGCCTGCAGTGTGCGCCTCACCTCATGCTCCTCCACTGTGCAACTTAGGCTGCTGTGGGCTGTGAGGTGTGGTGTGGCTGTCTCTGGTGGTGTCACTTCAAAACGTGCGAAGAAGAGGTTCAACTCCTCTGCCAACGAGATGTCCCCTTCAGCAGCTCCAAGGTTGGCCCTGTAGTTGGTCAGATGCTGGACTCCCTGCCACACCTGCCTGCTGTTGTTACTGCCCAGGTGTTCCTCAATCCTCTTCCTGTAATTTGATTTGGCCTCTCTGATGCCTCTCTTTAGGTTAGTTCGGGCCGTGCTGTAGAGGGCCCTGTCTCTGGACCTGAAGGCGGTGTTCCTCTCCTTTACCAGCCGCTGGACCTCCCGAGTCACCCATGGCTTCTGGTTGGGGTAGACCTGGATCCGTTTGACCACTGTGACAGTGTCTATGCAATTCTTAATGTAGCATAATACACTGTCTGTGAACACCTCCAGGTCCTGATGTTCAAAAACCCCCCAGTTGTTTCAAAGCAGTCCTGCAGCTGCTGAGAGGCACCCTCAGGCCATGTTGCAACAGTCTTTTTGATAATGGGGTCTGTTTTCCTACGTGGGGCATATGCAGGGATCAAAAGTAGGGACAAATGGTCTGACTGACCCAGTTGTGGTAATGGTCTAGCCCTGTAGCCTAATTTGATGTTGGAATAGACCTTGTCCAATGTATTTGCTCCTCTGGTGCCACACTTTATGTGCTGATAAAACTTAGGGAGCACTGCTTTTAGGTCCGTATGGTTAAAATTCCCCGCTACGATCTGCACAGCGTCGGGATATATGCTCTGCTGACCACTAATGGTCCCATGCAGAAGTCCCATAGCTGATTTAGCGTTAGCGTCCGGTGGGATGTACACAGCAGTTACCATGACTACAGTAAACTCTCTTGGGAGGTAGAAGGGCCGGCATTTAACAGTCATATACTCCAAGTCTGGGGAGCAGTGACTATCAACAATAGCTGCGTTTGTACACCAGCTGTTGTTTACGTACACACAGAGTCCCCCACCTCTGCTCTTATCGGAGTCTTCCGTTCTGTCATGACGCTGAGTTGAGTAGCCTGCTAGCTCAATAGCAGAGTCCGGGATGGATGAACGAAGCCAGGTCTCTGTGATCAGCAGAATGCAACTGTTTTTCACAGTGTTGTTCGCTGCGATCTGTAGGCGCAGTTCATCCATTTTATTTGCGAGGGATCTGGCGTTCGTGAGAAACAGGCAGGGGAGCGGTGTTTTGAATGGCTGCCTCCGTAGCCTAGCTAGT
This sequence comes from Lepomis macrochirus, assembly GCA_024633595.2. Lineage (NCBI taxonomy): Eukaryota > Metazoa > Chordata > Actinopteri > Centrarchiformes > Centrarchidae > Lepomis > Lepomis macrochirus. The sequence continues at coordinate 31,908,935 of JALXJV020000019.1, read as the reverse complement.
GCGCCGGCCCTGCAGGCTCGTTTTTGCCTCCTCTCTCTGCGCCATCTTCGCCTCCTCCCCGCCGTGATGGTAATCCATGGAGTGCCGGCGCTCCTCGCTATTTCAGCCGGAATCTTGTGTATCTGCTGAAACTCGGTTGTAACGCTGCGTCCGTAGTCTAGTCCGATTTTCAGAAGCTCATGCCGGCTGTAGTTGTTACTTGCTCGACATAATGTGCAAAAAACAAAAAACGACACATATCTAACCAGCCATACAAGGCACCCACCGGGAAAGCACTTAGCCGCTGCAACTGTGTGCGCCGCCATCTTTTTCTCATCTTTTACATATGATCCGCCATCTTTTACATATGATCCTAAATCTGACTATGTTTATGTATACTTGATCCAAATACTTAAGGTAATTGTTCAAAAATCTTAATTTGATAAACTTTAATTACTGATATAATATGAATGATCAACCTAGGTAATGCCATTATTGAAATATACATGTTCAGCTACAATGAAGACATCTCACACCTTGTTGGAACTACAGAAATACTCAGATGGTATAGTTGTATTATAGAATGGACCATCTCCTCACAATCAGTGTCACTCACTGGTGCGCCCAAATTGTGAATATAAAATTTTCACATAAATGTTTTCAGTTTTGCATCACTAGGAGACCTTACAAAATAGAGTTCAGTCAAGAAACACAGTACAGTTGGAATAGGATCAGAGTTTGATCACTCCATTAAAAAATGCACAGTGTTACTGCCGCCATCGTTATCTGTGTGTTGGGCAGCTGTGTGTTATGTTAAGCAGGATGTGCGAACCCTTGCCGAGGATTGGCTGGCGCAAGACCTGCCTACTTCCTGGTTCCGGCCGGTGATCTGATTGGTGCGGCACCTGGCAACCCCCTCCAATCGTCTACTGCCTTCCAGATCATCCACTGTTTAAATAGCTGCCCACCTGTGTGAACTTGGCAGTTGTGATTTCCCCTTGATCAGCTTGCCTTGTTTGTATTGTGCTCTGTAGTAGGAATTGTGTTTACTGCTGTAGAAGTGTTAGTTCATAGTGTCTGAGTGTTACCTTACCCTGAATTGTGTTCAGGAAGAAGGGCCAGTACCTTAGTGGGCGGATTACTGATTTTGACACCTGCAGTTAAGTTTGTTAGCTACACTAGGCTTAGAGGGTGCTGCTCATTTTGTACTTTGTTTCTTCTTGGGCAAGACAACGTTTTGTTTGATTTCGGGGTACCAAGTGGCTACCTCTCTATTGGATAGACCTCTTTAAGTTATATTTGGTTCTTTGATTTAAGCAGCATCCACCAGCCCTTTTCCGTTCTGTTTGTAAACCCTGTCAACAATAAACAACTTGCACTTTTACCAGAAACATTCTGGTTCATGTTGCTTCCCTTTCCCCACGAGGCGGTCAGTAACAACAGATTGACCTTGATACCGATATTTAGGATCAGCTTGGGTTATCTCTAATTTACTGTGGTATGACTAATATATGTCTTAGTTGTTTTCTGCATTTTGTGTTTTTCTGGTTTTCAGATAGTCAGGTTACATTTAGTGAGAGGGAAGAGAAAAAGACAGCAGTTCCAGATGTCAGTCATAGCGATGCTGCACCACAGCAGGGCATCATGGCACCTTCACAAGCTTCGCATCACAAGTCACAAAAGAAGGGTAAAGGTTAACTTTTTAGACATATCAAAATTATTTACATCTTAATCTTATCTTAAAGACTGACTGCTCAAAATTTTAATGTTTAAGTGTCACATTCTTTGTTTGTTATAATTGATGTACAGGTCCACAGCCTTTCAAGAGAAGGATGTGGGAGAAAGAAGAGATCCTTACTGTCGAGAAGCACATGATGTCCTTCATCACTTCATGCCGTGTTCCGGGAAAAAATGACTGTGATAAGTGCCTTGAACTGGAGAAAGTAGCACTTAAACAGAAATTGGCTGGCCATTAAATTTTACATTAAGAATCAAATCACAGCTCTCAAGAACAAAGTTTAAAATGTTTCTTTTGGCACCTGTTATGCATGTTTATATCACGTTTAATGTCTTGTTCATTTAAGATGTCTCAAATATGGAATGTTGGAATTAGATAGGTGGCACTAAGAAACGAGATGTTGCTTGTAAACAGCCTGTAAGCGTTCAGTGGAGTTAAGATGCCTGTAGATTCTAGATGTTGAAATTAAAATTTTGCAGTCAGTCTATTGTTGTTACTGTTTGTTATGATTTGTGTCCTGTAAAACGCTGACCTTAATTGTGACCTTTGCGTTACTAGGCTTCAAATTGCACCATTGCTAGTCACAAACAAGCTCAGACATCCTGAAGAAACTGACTTATTTTCTGACAAAGGGAGTATGGCAACAGTTTACTAAAGAGAGGGACACTTCTGTTACACACAACTGTACAACTATTGTTGACTAATAATATAATAATACTCTACTGGCCAACTTTTTCAACCTTACCAGTATATAATATAGTTAGGTTGTACAATTACATAACTCCTGAATTTTGCAAAAAATTATCCTCCAGCAAATATCTTGGCACATGACAGTCATAAGTGGCTCTCAAAGTAAGTTTAACATGAATGTGTGTCAAGTGGTACCCAGAAGACTGAAAAACCTGATAGTGTGTAAATATGGACCCCATTAATAATGAAATACCTGACAAGTCCCCAGGAAGTGGTTCCTAGTCAGGTCACGGAAGTCTACTTAGTCAGTGATTGATGATTTGATGTGACATCTGTGTGGGGGAGGGGGGTATATTGTGCTGTTGTAATGGAGACCAGGTGTTCCATTACCTGAAATAGTTACTGAGTGGGGATTATTGATAAATCAAGAGCCACATTCTTATTTTGATTGTTTATTTAGGTTGTTGGACATTTGATGGCTTTCCTTGTCTTTGAGTGGCTCCAGAGGAGGTTGAGGAAGCACAGGGGGGGTTTGGCCATCCTGCCTGTGTGGAAAGAGACCTCAATCAGTGATAGTCAAGGTTCACGACATAGTATTGAGTGCTTCTACTCCATTCCAGTTAATACATTAGTTTAAACAGATAAAGCAAAAAATGTAAGTACTCATCTGTTCCTGGTTATCTCCTCAGCAGGGGGCGGAGGCAAAAGAGTGTGGTAGGCCCAAGCACCTGCTTAAGAGCTGCAGCAGCAAACCATGAAGCTTAGGGGGGAGGGGGAGTGAAGATCTCAACAATGTTGCTTTGTGTGATAATTTTATGTATGTAATTGATTTATTGATAGAAATTTTGTATTTATTCATTCTTTGTGCTCTATTCTCTCTATGGTGTTGGGTGTTAGCTAAATATTAATTATTCTAAATGATGGTGGTCCTGCCTAAATAGATTTACCCACTTAATTACCTGCAGGAGGGATTGTATATAAGGCAGCTAGTTGCTTTCAGTGAAAGTGTGTTGCTCATTGGTGTTGGTGTCTCATCTTGTCTGTATGGAAGGCAATAAATGCCACGTTTGTGCTTTGCATTTTACCTCTGTCTCATGTCTCACTCTAAAAAACCCTGCCACCGCGGACCATCGGACAGCCATGTTTGGGGAACCATACATGCATTGATGCTCTGCACGAATGAAGTTCCTAACGGATAAATAAATTTTTTTGAATTAAATTGAAATGATGATAGGGTCCACTTTCTGTAAAACACAAAATCAGATCGAGTGTGGCAAGGGAAAGCAGTAATGGTGGACTGAATAACTAGAGTTGTTTGATCATCATCATCATCAATAGCCTGTTGCAGTACACACCTGAGGCTACAGGACCCGTTGCAATGGCTGGGTGCTGTCGGGAATGATCTATGTGTATGTCCATGTGTGAACAGATTTGTGATTTATTTTATTTCTTTATCTATTTTTAACTCAAACTTTTTTAATATTGAATGCCTATTTATCATGTATTTATTGTACTTTGCAAGCTTTACTTATTTATATAGAACTGTCTTTTACTCATACATTATGTGTGTGTGTGTGTGTGTGTGTGGTATATTGTGCTGTGTTTGGGGAACCGTACACGCATTGATGCTCAGCACGAATGAAGTTCCTAACGGATAAATAAAGTTCTCTGAATTGAATTGCATTGATGATAGGGTCCACTTTCTGTAAAACACAAAGGTTAGATCGAGTGTGGCCAGGGAAAGCTGTAATGGTGGACTAGAGTTGTCTGATCATCATCATCATCAATAGCCTGTTGCAGTGATTCTGGAACCGAACACCTGAGGCTACAGGACCCGTTGCAATGGCTGGGTGCTGTTGGGAAAGGGCATCTGCATTCTGATTGGCTTGACCAGGCTTGTATTTGATAGTAAAATCCAATAAAATCCAATACAGATAGCTGGGCCCAGAACTCCAATTTCATTGAAGTGTAGTTTTCCATGTTACGTTCTGTGGGGCTAAGGCCACAACTGGCACAAGCAACAGGTCTAACCTTCTCGAGAGAGCACTACACCCAGTCCACTGTAGCTGGCATCCACCTCGAGGATGAAGGGTAAGGAAAAGTTGGCATAAGCCAGCACTAGAGGAGACTCCAACCTACTCTTCAACCCCTAAAAGCTCCTGTCACACTCCTCCGTCCATGCATCAGGCACTCTTCCCTAGTGGTTTTCAGGACTTTGTGCCGGTCAATTGAGGCACCAGGTGGTGCAAAGAGGGAGCCAGCTTGGCAAATCCCTCAATAAAACACTGATAGTAGCTTGCAAAGCCTAGAAATGAACACAGCTCAAAAACATGGTTAGGTTGCACCCATTTTGAAGCCACCTCTATTCTGCTAGGGTATGTTGACACCCCTTCTTTAGCTATGTGCCCCAAACAGTTGACCTCTGGCCTGAAGAAGGAACACGTTTCCAGCTTGGCTTAATCAAATACAGATAGCTGGGCCAAATGAATGAGAGGGTAATTTTCCATGTATACAACAAATTTTTGTCCCAACAGATAATCACTGTTGGGACAAAATCACATAATCGCATATCACATGACTTAAAACTATGAATTGAGACATAATGATCCCCATAGAATGGCCTGCTTTCATCTTCAAAGGCAACGGAATGGAACCAACAATGATTTTGTTGCTTTGATGCAGGATTCTAGAACTCTTGTCTGTACTTGTGTTCTTGTATCCTTGCCATGCCCACTTTACTTGTGTGAACTTGCCAGCACAAATATCCCAGCACCCATTTCTGCATTTGAGCAAGGAGTGGGAAGCCGAAAAAAGGCCAACACAACGGTATTCTTTTTTTGTTGTTGTTTTTCATTTTTTTATGCTGTTTTATCACTAAATTCACTTCTGAGATTGTTTAAGGTGAGAAATCAACTTTGTAGATATCAAATATTCACATTTTATTAAGCTTTTTGTGTTTCTGTATGCCAGGGGCAGGTTGTGCCAAACCTGCCAGACTCTTGGTAGAAGAGTTTGATGCACCAAAAATTAAAGCCATAATCCTTTAGAGCAGGGGTTTTCAAATTGGGTGAATGTGAGCCTCCCCTTAGAGTAGGTAGTACCCCTTCCCCAAAACACTGTCTGCCTGCCCTAACCCACGCCACTGCAGTAAATGCCATCTTTTGTGTGTTCCAGGCAATGATGAGTTTCAATAACAACTGATTGTCTGATCAACAACAAATCTTTTTAAATTTTATTTGAAGACATTTTATTTTCTTTTTTTTAAGTGCATTCATAAATGATTCTTTGCAACAGCAAATAATTTCCAACTTCATGCAGGCCTAATTGAGGCTACTTTTAAAATCACTGAACATCAGTAGCATATGCCTAACCACAAGTCAACAAAACATGCTTAAAGGGATGCACATCAAAATGAAAATTCTGTCATCATATACTCACCCTCAAATTGTTTCAAACCTGTATGAATTTCTTTCTTCTGCTGAACACAAAGGAATATATTTTGATGTCAGTAACCAAACAGTAAACTGGTCCCATTGACTTACTAAAAAATACTATGGAAATCAATGGTTCCAGTTAACTGTTTGGTTACTGACATTCTTCAAAATATATTCCTTTGTGTTCAGCAGAAGAAAGAAATTCATACAGGTTTGAAACAACTTGAGTGTGAGTAGGCCTATATGATGACAGAATGACGCCAAAGCTACCGACGACGACACCTGACGGTTGAAAAAGCGTCTCGAACAAAATCAGCACAATGGACAGCTCTACCTGATCAATAACGACAACGCTGTTTGTTCACGGAACACAACATTTAACAATCAACTGCATTGAAGGCATGTTTTCAGATAGAACAGATTCACATATTTTTCATGAATTTTTTTAATGATCAAAAACCTTTTTGAACAAAAAGGTTTAAATTAAGATAAAATTATTTCAAAAAATTATTTCTTCAAATTGACTTTAAAGAAAGGCTTTGTGCTTTCTGTTTAGGCTCTGTGAAAGTTTTAGTGCTGCTTCCAGAGAACGGTCACGTTCGTATCATTGTTTTTTCCTCATAAATGCAAACACGGAAAGTAAAATAAAATGAAGATTTAATGTTCTGGGGAGAGTCAACCCTTCTTCATCCGGTGGGTAGGATTACTTTTGGTTTGTGCAGTGTAGCTAATTCACATAGGCCTATTTATTAAAATATTTAATTATCTGGGAATTGTGGATCTCCTCCATAACGCTGAAATTGCCGAATTCGGCTGAATGTTTTGACCAATTACGCACAGCACTTATATGATTGCACTGATTGGCTATAGCTGGGAGCAGACAGTGTCAATCAATGTATTGGAGATTGAGAAAACGGCAACCGTGACCATTATACTTTTAAACAGAACCATTCAAAACAAAAGAAAACAGACTGCTCTCTGCTTATGTGGGCTAATCCGTATCAGCAACTATGATAGATGTAAAGAAAACAAAGTTGCTTGTCAGATTTTCCTAACAAGCTACCCTTTTTTTTTAAATAAGCCCCAAAAAACGCAACCCGCAACCCGTGCTGTTTTAACGGGACTTTAAAAAAAAACAAAAAAACAAAGTTGCGTATTATAAACTGACTCGCGCCTCCCCTGTCGCTCTTTGGCGCCCCCAAGGGGAGGCGCGCCTCACCTATTGAAAACCGCTGCTTTAGAGCATAAATTATTAAATCAAAAAGTAATTTTTTTAACGTTTCTTTTTACTTAGGTCCGAAAAAAACAAGTTTTTAAAATATTTACAAAACACAAATTTCCTGCGGAAAATGCGTAGTGAACACTGAAAGCTGAAATAAATTTGCAAAACACTGCTTAAAATTCAGTCAGAAATTAAATGCCTGAAAAGTCTTGAAGCTCAAATGCAATGCATTGCACTGCTCAAGAAAGCTGAAATAAATCTACAAAACACTGCTTAAAATTCATGAGTCAGAAATTAAATGCCTGAAAAGTCTTGAAGCTCAAACGCATTGCATTGCACTGCTTAAGAACCTGGAAGCTCAACATCATTCACTAAAGAGGCAAAGAGATGAAATAATGAAAAACTCTATACACTAATGACTGCAATTCAATTCAATTCATTTCAATTTTATTTATATAGCGCCAAATCACAACAACAGTTATCTCACAGCGCTTTTCATAAAGAGCAGGTCTAGACCGTACTCTGAAGTTATTTACAGAAGCCCAACAATTCCCACCAAGAGCAAGCACTAGGCGACACAGGCAAGGAAAAACTTCCTTTTAAGAGGCAGAAACCTCGAGCAGAACCATGGCTCAGGGTGGGTGGCCATCTGCCTCGACAGGGTGAGGGGGAGAGAGAGAGCAAGAGAAAGAGAGAAAGAGAGAGCAAGAGAGAGAGAGCAGAGGGAGGCAACCTACACAGTATACACATAGAGGTACAGACAGTAAAGGTAATGGTGCTATAGACTGAATGAAAAATGGTACAGATATTTATAGTAATGTTAATGATAATAATAACAGTAATAATAGCAATAGGACTAGCAATAGCAGTTGCAACTGTAGCAGAGGGCGTCGAGCAGGAACACGGGGGCAGCAGGAGACTCCCAACCACAGATCCAGACTCCACAGCTCCAGAGCCAGCAACACCCGCAGGAAGCGACAGGAGGGGGAAGCACATGACCACGGGAGAGGGAAAAAAAAAATCAAGTTAGTAACATGCATTAATGGAATGAGGTTGCACTCAGAGAGAAAGAGAGAAGAGGAGAGAGGAGCTCAGTGTATCATGGGAAATCCCCCGGCAGTCTAGCCTATAGCAGCATAATTAAGGGATGGTTCAGGACTCACCTGAGCCAGCCCTAACTATAAGCTTTATCAAAAAGGAAAGTCTTAAGCCTACTCTTAAATGTAGAGACGGTGTCTGCCTCCCGAACCCAAACTGGAACCTGGTTCCACAGGAGAGGAGCCTGATAGCTGAACCCTCTGGCTCCCATTCTACTTTTGGAGACTCTAGGAACCACAAGTAACCCTGCATTCTGGGAGCGCAGTGCTCTGGTGGGGTAGTAAGGTACTATGAGCTCTTTAAGATAAGATGGTGCCTGACCATTAAGAGCTTTGTATGTGAGAAGAAGGATTTTAAATTCTATTCTGGATTTTACAGGAAGCCAATGCAGAGAAGCTAAGACAGGAGAGATATGATCTCTTTACTGGTTCCTGTCAGAACACGTGCTGCAGCATTCTGGATCAGCTGAAGAGTCTTAATGGACTTTTCGAAGAGCCTGATAATAAGGAATTGCAGTAATCCAGTCTAGAAGTAACAAATGCATGGACTAGTTTTTCTGCATCATTTTTAGACAGGATGTTCCTGATTTTTGCAATATTACGTAGGTGAAAAATGGCGGTCCTTGAAATTTGCTTAATGTGAGCGTTAAATGACATGTCCTGGTCAAAGATAACTCCAAGATTTCTCACAGTGGTGCTGGAGGCCAGGGCGATGCCATCCAGGGAAACTATATCTTTAGATAATGCGTCACGGAGGTGCTTAGGGCCTAGAACAATAACTTCAGTTTTATCTGAGTTTAAGATTAGAAAATTGCAGGTCATCCAGGTTTTAACATCCTGAAGACACATTTGAAGCTTAGCTAACTGATGAGTTTCATCTGGCTTGATCGATAGATATAACTGAGTATCATCAGCATAACAATGAAAGTTTATGGAGTGTTTCCTGATAATATTGCCTAAAGGAAGCATATATAAAGTGAAGAGGATTGGTCCAAGCACAGATCCTTGTGGAACTCCATGACTAACTTTGGTATGCATGGAGGACTCATCGTTAACATGTACAAACTGAAATCGATCTGATAAATAGGACTTAAACCAGCTTAGAGCGGTTCCTTTAATGCCAATGAAATGTTCCATTCTCTGTAATAGGATCTGATGGTCAATGGTATCAAATGCAGCACTAAGATCTAGTAAAACCAATACAGAGACAAGACCTTTGTCTGATGCAGTTAGGAGGTCATTAGTAATTTTCACCAGTGCTGTCTCTGTGCTATGATGAGCTCGAAATCCTGACTGAAAATCCTCAAATAAACTATTGCTATGTAGAAAGTCACACAGCTGTTTGGCGACTGCTTTCTCCAGGACCTTAGAGATAAATGGAAGGTTAGATATAGGTCTATAGTTGGCTAAAACGTTTGGATCCAGGTTGGGCTTTTTCAGAAGAGGTTTAATTACAGCTACTTTAAAGTACTGTGGCACGTAGCCTGTTGATAAAGACAAATTAATCACATCCAGCAGAGGAGTGCCAACCAAGGGCAAAACTTCTTTAAGCAGCCTAGTCGGGATGGGGTCTAAGAGGCAGGTAGATGGTTTAGATGAAGAAATTATTGAAGTTAGTTGATAAAGATTGAGGGAAGCAAAGCAGTCTAAACATATAATTGGTTTTACAGCGGTTTCTAAAGTTCCTGAGTATTGAGTTAAGTCGGTTGCCAGTTGAGGGCAGGTCTTGGTGGATTTTGTTTCTAATAGCTAGAATTTTATCATTAAAGAAGCTCATGAAGTCGTAACTACTGAGAGCTATGGGAATACTTTGCTCAATAGAGCTGTGACTTTCTGTCAGCCTGGCTACAGTGCTGAAAAGAAACCTGGGGTTGTTCCTATTTTCCTCTATTAATGACGAGTAGTACGCTGCTTTGGCATTACGGAGGGCCTTCCTATAAGTTTTAAGACTATCTTGCCAAATTAAACGAGAATTTTCCAGTTTGGTGGAACGCCAATTCCTCTCGAGTTTCTGCGATATTTGCTTTAATTTGCGAGTTTCAGTATTATACCATGGAGCTAACCGTCTTTGTTTTAGTATTTTCTTTTGTAGAGGGGCTACAGAGTTGAGTGTTGTTCGCAGCGAGCCTGCAGCACTATCAACAAGATGATCGACTTGGGAGGGACTGAAATTCGCGTAAGAGTCCTCTGTTAATTTGATACCTGATAGTGAATTTAGAGCCGATGGGATCGCATCTTTAAATTTAGCTATAGCACTATCAGACAGACATCTTGTATAGAAATCTTTGCCCAATGGAGGATAGTTCAGCATTACAAGCTCAAAAGTTATCAAACAGTGGTCAGATAAAGAGGGATTCTGTGGGAACACTATTAAATGTTCAATTTCAATACCATATTAAAATCGAATCTAATAGAGATAAACGCAGTACTAAAGCTGTCATTCTCAATATCCACATGAATATTAAAATCCCCTACAATAATAACTTTGTCCGTTTTAAGGACTAAAGTTGACAAAAACTCTGCAAATTCAGATAAGAATTCAGAGTACGGACCAGGTGCTCGGTACACTATTTTTTAAATTTTATTTTATTTAGTCCCACTTCGATCACTGGGCTCTATCACACGAGGAGCTGCTAACGGAAACGTAAAAGTGCCCGTTAGAAAAAAGACCTTTGGACAGTCAGCATTTACTGTCCAGGGTGCTAAGCTCTGGAACTCCTTGCCCAATGAGCTGAAGCAGGACCTAGACCTGGGGGCTTTTAAAAATGAACTAAAGCGTATTTTAAAAAGAGATCAATTATGCAGTCATTGATAGTTTGCGCTCCTATGCACATTTCTTTATGCAATTTAGATTTAAGTAATGATTTTGTAAATGTAAATGTATTATTTTTTGTATTTTATGTATGTAAATAATGTAATGTGAAAAGCCCATCTGGGGACAGACATTGCAAATTAGCCTTGGCTATAAATGTTGTAGTGTGGTGCATGTTGATTGTTCCCACTTGTCCCCATCAAATAAATAAATAAAATAAAATAAAAATAAATAAAATATACCAGAACAAGGTTGAGGGTGTGATTAAAACAGTGAGTCGGTTCATGAACACTCTGAGAGAAGCCAATTGAATCTAATAGAGATAAACGCAGTACTAAAGCTGTCATTCTCAATATCCACATGAATATTAAAATCCCCTACAATAATAACTTTGTCCGTTTTAAGGACTAAAGTTGACAAAAACTCTGCAAATTCAGATAAGAATTCAGAGTATGGACCAGGTGCTCGGTACACTATAACAAATAGAATTGGTTGTAGTGATTTCCAGCTTGGGTGTGAAAGACTAAGAACAAGGCTTTCAAATGAATTATAATTTAGTTTAGGTTTAGAGCTGATTACTAGGCTAGAGTCAAAGATAGCTGCAACTCCACCTCCTCGGCCTGTGCTTCAAGGGATGTGAGTATTAATATGACTGGGAAGGGTGGATTCATTTAGGCTTACATATTCTCCATCACCCAGCCAGGTTTCAGTAAGACAGAATAAATCAATTTCATAATCTGATATTAGTTCATTTACTAGTACACCTTTAGAAGAGAGAGATCTGATGTTTAAGCGTCCACATTTTACTCTCCTATTCGTTTGCACTATTGCTCTTGTGGTTTTAATTTTTATGAAGTTTTTATGCACAGCTCCTCTTCTGTTTACCTTTGATTCAATGGTCGGGGGACAGACACCGTCACTATAGGGTTTTCACTAAGTAACTCCTGGAACGGAGGAGCAGAGAAGTGTGTTAAACTGCGACTCTGCGTAGGGTTTTGGGTGGGTAACTGCTGAATTTGAAGGGCAGAGAAGTGTGTTAGACTGCGACTCTGCCTCTTGGTCTCAACTCTGGGTTGTCATGGATTTGGTCCGCTAATAAAGTTGGCCAGATTTCTAGAAATGAGAGCAGCTCCTTCCCAAGTGGGATGGATGCCGTCTCTCCGAATCAGACCAGGTCTTCCCAGAAAGTCTGCCAATGATCTACAAAGCCCACCTCGTTTGCTGGACACCACCTCGATAACCAGCGGCGGAATGACGACATGCGGCTATACGTCATCACTAGTCAGATTTGGCAGGGGTCCAGAGAAAACTACGGTGTCCGACATTGTTTTTGCGTATGAACACACCGATTCAACATTAAACTTAGTGACCTCCGATTGGCGTAACCGGGAGTCATTACCGCTGACATGAATAACAATCTTACTGTATTTACGTTTATCCTTAGCCAGCAGTTTCAAATAGGACTCTATGTCGCCCACTCTGGCCCCAGGGATGCATTTGACTATGGTCGCTGGTTTCGCTAACTTCACGTTTCGCAAAATGGAGCTGCCAATTATCAGAGTTCGTTTCTCAGCGGGTGTGTTGCTGAGTGGGGAAAATCTGTTAGAAACGGGAAGCGAATGGTGATGTCCTGAGAGCTTTGAATGCTTACGACTATTCCTCCTTCGGACAGTCACCCAGCCACCCTTTCCTGGCTGCTCAGGAAATGCCGGGGAACGGCTACCAGAGGCTAACTCAGGCCGGTCCGCACCGACTACCGGGGACTGGCTAGCTACAGTAGGCTGATCTACCAAGGTGCGGAGCCGGACTTCTAACTCACTGAGCCTCGCCTCCGTGTCTACAAATAAACTACACTTGTTACCGCGTACCATTACCGCTAAAGGAGGCAGAGGAGTAACTGAACATCTGACACACCGAGCAGGAGAAAGCAGGAGAGAGAGGGAGAAGGAGAAGCCATCGTTAGCTGCTAAGCTAAAGGCGCTAATGGCTAAGCTAAAGTACGGTAGCGTTGGCTACGAAACTTTGAAAACAACTACTGAGATTGAACAGCAGTCACTAAAGATGGAAAGAACTGTGAGTGCTTAGGCAAACTTACTGTAAGAATAAGTGTTTAGCGGACAATTGGCCGCTGTAATGATAAATCTAACAATTCTATGTGGTATTTAGCGAGAGCAGCAAACAGGCTACCAACACACTAGCACCGGAAACGGAAATGAGTCAACACGCTTACCGTACGTCAGCACGATAACTCCCACTACGTTTTATAGTGCACTTTAAGCTATTTGTCAAAAATATTTGGTGAACTATGTGGGTAATCCGCATTGTAAGGAAATGACTCAGAAAAAGATGAAATATTATAGAAATGTCAAAATACACTGGAGGGGCGCTTTAAGCAAAGCCCTTGTCAATGTAATGCGAATCCACTGCTTCCAATCTTGCATTAGTCCAGAGTTGTAACTAAACTTCACTGTCTGTTTTAAAATGATGTATGAGGAGCAGTGTTGGGAACGTTACTTTAAAAAAGTAATTAGTTATAGTTACTCACTACTTGTTCCAAAAGTAACTGAGTTAGTAACTGAATTACTCTATAATGAAAGTAACTTGTTACCAGGGAAAGTAACTATTTCGCGTTACTGTTACTAAAAAAATTGCTATATGTCAAAGAATTTGGATTTTTTGAGCAGTTTTCACAAGTCAGTTGAAATGAGTAGGACAGACAGGTGTTTGTACATAACTTTCGATATTTATTGCACGTCGACAGACAGCAAGAGGTTTATCCCCCCCATTAAATACGTACTTTCCTGCATTCTGGAGACATTTTCTGACCAACTTATGGTGGAAATGTTTTTATTTATATGAAGGAAAACAAAATTAAGGTGGCAGGTGACAACTCAAAATATTAAAATATAGGCCTAATTGAATATAATGCAGTAATCAGCTTTTGGACAATGCACTTGCTTCTTCTATATTTCTTCATTGCATTGCATGTTTTCTGATATAAAACACGTTTTAAATAAGCTGATTCTGATTATTGTCCATTGTTTCATTTGTTATTTCACATTTCTTGTTGCTGTTGTTCAGCATTTTTAACAAAAGCTTTCAAAAAGAGATGGAGACATTCTGATTCTGACCTGTCCCCAGCGCCCCATCCAGGCTGTGATTGGTCGGGTCACGCCAAGTGACATTGACGAGCTACATTCAGCTCACGTCTCCTTGAAAGGTACCCGAGCTTCTCTTGTCCCTCGTCTCTCTCTGCCAACGGACAGAGTTTAGCAGGCCGGTGAGAACAGGAACAGGTGAGCGCCACGTTGCGCCCAGAGAACCTGATATGGAGAGGGCAACCCAACTCCTCACTAGCTGTGTGAGCCAGGGGTGCGTTCGGATTACACAGTTTATTCAATCAATACATAGTAACGCACTGCATTTAATGTCCAGTAACATTAACGGCGTTGAAACGATGGGAAAAGTAATTAATTAGATTACTCCGTTACTGAAAAAGTAACGCCGTTATACTTAAACGCCGTTACTCCCAACACAATAAGGAGTGCACTCACATTCGTGTCTGGACTGATTCCACAGATGTTTCTTGCTCAAATGTGTGAATTACATTTTTTAGGACGTCAATATGAACACATTTCCACGTGCAACACTGTTATCTTTTCCGAGCTGCAGTTTATAAACACTGTGCCCTGTCTGCGTTTATCAAACGTAATAAAGAGTTGTATTTTTACTCAACATTGTTCAGTCACAGTCTGGCAAGCAACCAATACACAACAGATAAGAGCTGCGCTGCTGAGCTGGTTAGCCGGACAGGCAGACAGAGATTCACTGCAGCTGCACATTAACATTAGGCTACTGTTATCTGCTGACATCAGACTTTGACAAGAGAGAACACAAATTTACCTGATGGCTGTTCCCGCACTTCACTCTCACAGAGTTTTTGTCACAGAGGATAGTCCCTCTTCATCCCCTCATCATAGTTGTAAACTCTCCTTTACCACGTCAGTGAGGTGCGGCCGTGAGGGATAGGCGACTAATACCAATGTAATGAGGTCTCATGCAGAATGCAACGGAGTAAAAAGTCGATATTTGACTTAGAAATGTGAAAGTGAAAAGTAAAAAGTTGCAACAACTAAAAATACTCAAGTACAGATTTAAAAAAAACTTAAATTACAGTACTTTCCACCACTGGCCCCACAGCTAACATTAATGGGTGTTTGTGCTGTCCAGTTATAGGCATATGTCAGAAGGCATATGTCATGTCAGAAGATATTTATTGTCACATACATGTAGCGAAATTTATTCTCTGCATTTAACCCATCCCTGAAGAGAGCAGGGCAGCTGCTGTGCTATGCAAGTGCAAAGTTAACATTAGTTACCACTGAAAGGAAGTATTCCCCGGCTGCAGGAGCATATGCATTCAGTATTGACGGTGGAACTTATAACATGTGGATTGTTTAATCTATCCTGGGGTGGTGATGCCGCAATGGAAAAGACTGTGCCTTTGGTGTGAGAGACCGGGGTTCAATCCCCCACTGTGACCCATCTACCATTGTGTCCCTGAGCAAGACACTGAACCCCTAGTTGCTCCAGAGGCGTGTGACCTCTGACATGTATAGCAATTGTAAGTCGCTTTGGATAAAAGCGTCAGCTAAATGAATAAATGTAAATGTATCCTTTTAGTATTGTTGTTTTATTAACAAGGTTTTCCAAAGCAAGCTAACACGTGGCTTCTGCCTTCTGTAGGCTAACGTTATGTGTTATCATACTTTGTATTGAATCAAGAATGTATAAACAAGAAACCACATTTTTTCTTACAGTAAAGCAAACATTTAGGTAGCTAGGTAGGTTTTATTGTCACAATACAACAAGTTATAGAGTGAAATTGAGTTTTGTAACTCCCTTCTGCTACATAGCAGAGAGCAAACATTAAGAAAGATTCAATTATAAAAATCGTAACAGAAATAACATATCATTAACCTAATAACCTACCTATTGTTGAGGATGAATAAGAGTTTAAGAGTCTGATAGCTTGGGGGAAAAAGCTGCTCTGCTTTTTCTGCAGTCTGGTGGTGTGGTAGCAGACACTTCTATATGTCTTCCCAGAAGGCAGCAGGGTGAACAGGCTGTGGCTGGGTGGGTACAGTCCGTTAGTATCCTTTGGGCTCTCCAGCCACCTCACCTCACCGTTATCACTGATGCTCAGGAGATGAGTACCAATGATCTTCTGAGCAGTTTTAATCACCCACTGCAGAGCTGAATAGGCTCCAGCCCCCCAAAAATATTGTCCTCTGAGTGTACCAAAATCACCATTTTTTTTTGCAACTTACAACTCAGCAGGGACATGTCACAAATGTGCTTCAGCTCAATAAACATCTGATTGGCTTACAATAAAAAGTGGAATTTATGTAGCTGCTGTATTGGAAGAAACATCTCACAGCAAAAAGTGATGATGTATTTATAACAGATATTTCTCACTAATAGGCGATACATAAAGAGGAAGTCAATTTGGAATGTGAAAAATGAGCATTTTATATTTAAAGTAGAGTCTGAAAATCCTTTCTACAGTTTAATGTTACTATCACACAGTAATTTAGGGTTATAAGTGAGTTAAACACGGTATAACCTTGTTAAATATTTAAAAGCTACGGGATAGTATAATAAAACAAAATGAAATTTCATAATATGTATATATTTTACTTACTAAAACCATGAGAAATGTCTTTCTCTAGTTAAAGTTGCTCCAGTGCAATAAATTGGTTATGTCAATAGAGGGCGAGAAAAAAAAGTGTGTGTATTCAGAGTACGTACACACACCGGAAATCCACACACTTCTGATTTTGGCATCTTTTTGAGGACCTCTCTACAACTTTGAGAGAAGCATGTAAACAGGCTCTGGAGGCCATTACAGTGAAAATAAAGTGAGGACCACCCTAAATGTCCTCACTTTGCAAAATGGTCCTCACTCCAAGGGTTATTAACCCATTGTGGTCCTCACAAAGATAGCTGTACAAACACACACACACACACACACACACACACACACACACACATTACATAACGTATGAGTAAAAGACAGTTCTATATAAATAAGTAAAGCTTGCAAAGTACAATAAATACATGATAAATAGGCATTAAATATTAAAAAGATTGAGTTAAAAATAGATAAAGAAATAAAATAAATCACAAATCTGCGCACACATGGACATACACATAGATCAATGAGTTAATGTGATATAATAAGCGTATATCACGGCCTGAAGTGAGCTATTGCTTTTATAAAACGGTTACCAAGTGTGGCAAAAAGAAAGTAGGCTAACAGATGCACTAGCCTACAATTTGACTTTTTTTATTTAATCAACAGACATTTATGAATACAAAAAGTACCAGGCTGCCTGTGGGCTATGACTGTTGCTAAGCAACATACATCAAAGGCTAGAATTATTAATTATTTATTGTGTAGCCACTAAAAACTGTCCAGCGTCAGTAGATTGATTTTGGTAACTTATAATATGCTTGCTCTTGTGTGCCGGCGACCAGCAGTGCGTAAAATAATAACACTTTAATATTATACCTACCATAAAGTGGTAGGTATAATAGTATAATAGTGGAATTGCGTCTCTCCTTGAGCAATAGTCATCTGGGGCAAGTGGTGGACTGCTGTGTGTGTTTGTGTGCGTTTTTGTGTGGGAGAGAGGGAAATGTAAAATCACATAAAAAAATGATTTCTCTCTCTTTCTCATTATTTAATTAATTATTCATCTCCGCCGATAAAATGCGATCTGTATCAGGTGCGTATCAGATCGCATTTTAATACCAGGTGTAAATGTGGCGTGAGACCCACACGAAACTCAGATTAGGCTATAACTTGAACCCTGTTTGTGCGGAGTGATATAGATCTGTGCAAAGGAATTCGACATCATACCCGTTATATACGCTCATTATATCACTGCTAGAGCCAATCAGATTGCTTGATTTGAGCTACCCGTTTTATCATCTGGGGTTAGTGCTCCTGCAGTAAAATTCACAATCAGGTATCAAATTAACAGAGGACTCTTACGCGAATTTCAGTCCCTCCCAAGTCGATCAACTTGTTGATAGTGCTGCAGGCTCGCTGCGAACAACACTCAACTCTGTAGCCCCTCTACAAAAGAAAATACTAAAACAAAGACGGTTAGCTCCATGGTATAATACTGAAACTTTGCAAATTAAAGCAAATATCACAGAAACTCGAGAGGAATTGGCGTTCCACCAAACTGGAAAATTCTCGTTTAATTTGGCAAGATAGTCTTAAAACTTATAGGAAGGCCCTCCGTAATGCCAAAGCAGCGTACTACTCGTCATTAATAGAGGAAAATAGGAACAACCCCAGGTTTCTTTTCAGCACTGTAGCCAGGCTGACAGAAAGTCACAGCTCTATTGAGCAAAGTATTCCCATAGCTCTCAGTAGTTACTGACTTCATGAGCTTCTTTAATGATAAAATTCTAGCTATTAGAAACAAAATCCACCAAGACCTGCCCTCAACTGGCACCGACTTAACTCAATACTCAGGAACTTTAGAAACCGCTGTAAAACCAATTATATGTTTAGACTGCTTTGCTTCCCTCAATCTTTATCAACTAACTTCAATAATTTCTTCATCTAAACCATCTACCTGCCTCTTAGACCCCATCCCGACTAGGCTGCTTAAAGAAGTTTTGCCCTTGGTTGGCACTTCTCTGCTGGATTTCGAGCTCATCATAGCACAGAGACAGCACTGGTGAAAATTACTAATGACCTCCT
This sequence comes from Lepomis macrochirus, assembly GCA_024633595.2. Classification (NCBI taxonomy): domain Eukaryota; kingdom Metazoa; phylum Chordata; class Actinopteri; order Centrarchiformes; family Centrarchidae; genus Lepomis; species Lepomis macrochirus. The sequence goes on along the minus strand of JALXJV020000019.1, from coordinate 31,890,180 downwards.
AACTGCATCAGACAAAGGTCTTGTCTCTGTATTGGTTTTACTAGATCTTTACTAGTGCTGCATTTGATACCATTGACCATCAGATCCTATTACAGAGAATGGAACATTTCATTGGCATTAAAGGAACCGCTCTAAGCTGGTTTAAGTCCTATTTATCAGATTGATTTCAGTTTGTACATGTTTTTTTTTTTTTTATAATTATATTTATTGGTTTTTAACGTTTTGACAAACAAACAAATATAATACAAGACAAGAACAAAAGAACAATCCAGCTCTTAAAGTTACATACCTATATACGAGCATATGGGTACACACATACACACATATACATACCTGAGAGAAAAGAAAGGACAAAAACAAAACAGCAATGGGAGACAAATGGTCTATACCAAAACATTTCAGATGTTTACAATTCGGTCATCCTCAAATTACAAAACCTCTCCGAAGAAGAACCGAAGTTTCAAATCCTACATAAGAAATAAAAGGTTCCCAAACTTTATAAAAGTTATTTTCTTTATCGTGCAGTTTGCTCGACAAATAGTCCAGAGATATATAGTCCAGTACTATATTTAGCCATTGTGATCTACTTGGTGCTTTGTCAGAAATCCAATTCAGTACCACACATTTTCTTGCACAAAAAGTAAGCATTCTGTAGAGTTGACGCCGATATTTACCAGTAATACCGGCGTCGGTTAGACCAAGTAGTAAATACAATGGGTTGAATTGTGTGCAAACAGAGAAAATCTTATCTAATTCACATTTTATTATATGCCAAAAATGCTGAATTTCCCTGCAGGACCAGTAACAATGTGTAAGACTACCAATATCCACTCTACATTTTAGACAAAATGGTGAGAGGCTTGCATTGAATTTACTTCGCTGAGAAGGAGAGATGTGCTCACGGTGTAAAATTTTAAATTGTATGGCCTTAACCCGATTGCAAATACTTAAAGACTTTGCATTCTTCCAAGCCTCATCCCATCCCTCCTGATTTATTGCCCGCTGCAATTCCCTTTCCCAAACTTCTTTTAGGTGAAAAGTATTTGGTAAGGGGTGCTCTTTCAGCAAGTTGTAAAAGGTCTTGATTGAAGTTTTTACCCTGGAGGAAAAAAGCTGTTTTTCACAGACTGAAATTGTTTGGTCCACATCGAGTGTGGTTTTTTTCTGTATGAAATCTCTAATTTGTAAATAGCGAAAGAAATCCTGCCTCCCAATATCATATTTATCCAATAGTTGGGGGAATGATAATAATGTGTTTCCTTCCATCAAGTCAGAAAGCGTACGAATTCCCTTTATTGACCATATTTTGAAGCCAGAGTCCATAGCGCCTGGTAGAAACATCGGGTTATCACAAATAGGTGTGAGAGGTGATATAATTTGGAACCTGTCCTCAAGTTTTTGGACCATCTGCCATGCCCTCACAGTGTTAATAGTAATGGGGTTACTGCAGTACGTTTTTATAGTGTAGTTTTTTCCCAAAAAAGTAAATTTTTTAAAGGGAACCTGGACATAGAGCTTTCTATATCGAGCCACAGAGAAGCAGGCCCCCCTGTCCAATCAGCAGCAGCACGATGTGAGCGCTGATCTGATACTTTCAGTATGTCTGGGAGATCAAGGCCTCCACTTTCATGGACGGGAGGCACAGTGTAGAAATTTTAAGCGAGGTTTCCTTCCTGCCCATATAAAAGAACTTAGCCATCCATTTAGAGCCTTAATTGTTTTACGGAGAAAAAGAACTGGAATCATTTGTATGGGATATAAAAGTCTGGGCAAGACATTCATTTTAGAAGAGACACGCTGCCCAACCACGAGAGAGGCAGCTCTCCATCTTTCAAGATCCAACCGAATCCGCTCAAATAAGGGGATGAAATTGGCCTTATACATTTTGTCAAATGAGGGGGTAATTCTTATTCCCAGGTATGAAAATCCTTCTGGGGACCAAGTGAAAGGAAATGGAGCAGGTATAGATGGTTGATGTTTTAATGTACCTAGTGGCATGACCTCTGATTTGTTGAAATTGATTTTATAGCCCGAAAAATCCCCAAACCTGTTTATGGTCTCTATGAGATGTGGGATAGAGTCCTCAGGCTGAGATAGAAATATGAGCACGTCGTCAGCATATAAAGTAATCTTGTGTTGTCTCTCCCCAATGGTCAGACCACATATCCGCACCGCCTCCGCCAGAGGCTCCATAACCAGAGCAAAAAGCAGAGGCTGATAGGGGCAGCCTTGGCGTGTTCCCCTTGCACCTGGAAATTTGGCGATCGTGAAACCATTAGTAATAACAGCTGAGCAGGGCTCACTGTAAAGTATTCTGATCCAATTAACAAAATTTTCCCCAGGCCAAACTTTCTCATAGTGTAGAAGAGATATGGCCACTCAACGCGATCAAATGCCTTTTCAGTGCCTAGGGAAACAACCAGACCAGGCATTGCACTTTGATTAAAGAACTGGATCACGTTGAGCAACCTACGATGTTATTAAAGGAGCATCGTCCCTTAATGAAGCCAGTTTGATCCTCATTGATAAGTGTTGGGAGTAGGATCTCCAAACGTTTCGCTAATATTTTTGAAAGGATCTTTAAGTCTACATTCAATAAGGAAATTGGCCTGTACGAGGCACAATCTTCCGGTGGTTTATTTTTTTTAAGTATTAGAGATATGTTGGCTTCCCTCAATGACATGGGCAAGTGACCTTTTCGAAAAGAGTCGTTAAACATGTGCAGCAGCGGTTCGACTAGTAGGGTGATGAACTCCTTGTAAAATTCTACAATAAGAAAGTCAGGTCCTGCCGTTTTTCCAGACTGCAGACCTTTAATGGCTTCCGTGACTTCCTTAATGGTTATAGGACTATCTAATGTTGATTTTTGGATTTCTGTCAAACAAGGAAGGTTAAAGTTGGAAAAAAAGGTGTTCATTAGCTCTGTAGTGTCATTAGAAATCTGAGACTTGTAGAGATTCTCGTAAAATTTTTTGAAGGTGTTGTTAATATCATTTGAGTCAAAGAGTTGTTTGCCATTCCTGTCGTTAATGAATGCTATATTTTGAGAGTCTGATTTCTTTTTGATCACGTATGACAAATATTTCCCAGGCTTGTCACCGTGTTCATATAGTTTTTGTTTTGCAAATCTCATTTTTTTCTCTGCTTCATTTGTTAGTAGGCAGTTTAGCGCTGAGCGGAGAGTCTGGATTTCTTTGAGTTTCTCCGTGGAGGGTCTAACTTGATAAACTTGCTCAGCCTTCTTCAATTTGGCTTCCAAAATTAATCTTTGTTCTGCTTGCCTGCGTCTTTTACCATTTGTGAAAGTAGTAATGAGGCCTCTGCAATAAGCTTTGGAGGTCTCCCACAGTAATGATGGATCATCGGTGGATGCTGCATTAACTGAGAGAAAATGCTTAAATTCCTCTGCAAAATAAGTTTTAAATTTTCCATCATACAAAATAGAGGGGTCAAAGTGCCACCGTCTTGATCGACTGGTCACAGTTCCAATGTTACATTTAATGTACACAGGCGCATGGTCTGATATTATTATGTTGCCGATCGAGCTAGAAATGACTGATGGTAGTAACTGCCTGGGGACAAAAAAATAATCAATTCTTGTATAACAAGAATGTACTTTGGAGAAGAATGTGAATTCCTTATCTGTTAAATGTTGTGTTCTCCACACATCAACATATGCCAACTCCTCGCACAAAGTCAAAACCAATTGGGCCTGAGATGAAATACGACATTTCCCAGTTGGGGATTTATCAACCAAGGGGGAGAGATGACAATTAAAATCTCCACCCACAATTGTATTCTTGATGTTCAGTTCCACCAGTTTTGTAAAAGCAGACATTAGAAATTTGCCTGGTTGACCAGGGGGGTAGTAGACATTCATAAAAACGATCTCCTCCCCAAACAGAATACCCTTCACAATGATATATCTCCCACCGGGTATCTTTTATGCAGTCTATAAGTTTAAATGGTACATTTGTCCGGATCAGAATGATAACACCTCTGCTTCTAGATGTGAAGGAGGAAAAGAAGGCCTGGTTGAAAACACCCTGTTGCAATTTTGCATGTTCTTTCGCATCCAAATGGGTTTCTTGTAAAAAAGCTACTTGAACCTGTGCCCTTTCAAGATATGTTAAGACCTTTCTCCGTTTAAGAGGTGTGTGAATGCCATTAACATTCCATGTACAAATATTAAGTGCTGACATAATAGCATTTAGCTATAAAGACAAAGCGCATGGATTCTGACATAGTTTCTTTGGTATAGTGAGATCGAACATTTTTCTCTCCTCCCTCCCCCTCTATACTTCAAAAAGAGCTGGAATAACATGAAACAAACAGTAAAACTAACTAACTGCCAACAAACATCGCCTAACATTGGCATAACAGATACACTATTACTTCTCCAAACGGTGAAGAGCAAGTGTGTAGGTCTTCTGACAACAAACAGTCACCTGTTTAGCTAATTCAAGAGCAACAACCAAAAAAAAGAAAAAAAAAAAAGGAAAGGGGGGCCGGCGCATAGATAACAAAAACCATTATTTACCCATTTTACAAAAAAAGTAATATGTAACGACAAGCATAATGTCTCTGCATAAGAATACTATTCATCACAATAATTTGAATTCACATAGGTGTATAAAACAGTAAAACGAAGTACCTATGTGTCCCATGGCGCTGACAGCGGGGCTTATTTAAGCATATCCAGAAATCGTTCAACTTCAGCTGGGGTCTGATACACCCTTGTAGTACCACGGTGAGTGACTTTAAGCTTGGCGGGGTAGAGGAGCCTGTAGCTGGCATCCACGGTTTTCAGACGTTTCTTAACGCCATCAAAGCTTTTACGCTTCTGTGCAACAGCCGCTGAGAAGTCCTGAAAGATCATCACAGAGGCGCCGTCGTTCTCCAGGGGTTGCCCACTCCTGCCCCTCTCCAAAGACGCGCGCATGATCCTCTCCTTGTCGCGGTAGTTGTGAAGCCTGACCAGGACTGGACGTGGCCTTTGGCCAGCGGCGGGGACCGGGCCTCCGGTGCGATGAGCTCTGTCCACTTTTAGCTTCCCGGTTTCCGTTTGGATGTTCAGCACTTTTGGGAGCCACTTCTCAAAGAATAAAGCGGGATCGTTCCCTTCCGCGTATTCCGCAGACTCTCGGAGCCCAATTATGCGTATGTTTCGTCTCCTGCCCCTATTTTCCATGTCATCAATGTGATCCGTAAGCTCCTTCACCTGTCTCTCCAGTGACTTCAGCTTATTAACGACAGGGGCTGTTTCGTCTTCCAGGGTGGAGATACGGGATTCTGCCTCTGTGATGCGCTTCTCGTGTTCTTGAAGCTGCTCCCGGTAATCATGCATAAATCTCGATATCGGATCAAGTTGGTCCCTTAATTTGTCTTCGAAAACCTTCGTAAGGTTTTCGGTTACCGCACGAATCACCTCCTGAAGAGCTGGGTCCATCCTCTCAGAGTCGCAAACCTTTTCGCTAGCCAAACCGCCAGTAGCCTCATTAGCTTCTCCGCTCGATTCCCCTGTCGTCTCCGTCACAACGTTTTTCCTTCGTGGCATGTTCTCGGACGGTCTTAAAAAATAATCACTAATACTCATTGCAAGTTTAGCCGACGAAGAGAGACTGCCTTGTCGCTTTTTGCAGGGTATAAACTGGAGAAATAGGTAAAAATAAGCGCCAGCGCCCCTCGTCCCGACTGTCCCTTAAGCCGCCATCTTGAAAACCAGTTTGTACATGTTAACGATGAGTCCTCCATGCATACCAAAGTTAGTTATGGAGTTCCACAAGGATCTGTGCTTGGACCAATCCTCTTCACTTTATATATGCTTCCTTTAGGCAATATTATCAGGAAACGCTCCATAAACTTTCATTGTTATGCTGATGATACTCAGTTATATCTATCAATCAAGCCTGATGAAACTCATCAGTTAGCTAAGCTTCAAATGTGTCTTCAGGATGTTAAAACCTGGATGACCTGCAATTTTCTAATCTTAAACTCAGATAAAACTGAAGTTATTGTTCTAGGCCCTAAGCACCTCCGTGACGCATTATCTAAAGATATAGTTTCCCTGGATGGCATCGCCCTGGCCTCCAGCACCACTGTGAGAAATCTTGGAGTTATCTTTGATCAGAACATGTCGTTCAACTCTCACATTAAGCAAATTTCAAGGACCGCCTTTTTTCACCTACGTAATATTGCAAAAAATCAGGAACATCCTGTCTAAAAATGATGCAGAAAAACTAGTCCATGCATTTGTTACTTCTAGACTGGATTACTGCAATTCCTTATTATCAGGCTGCTCGAAAAAGTCCATTAAGACTCTTCAGCTGATCCAGAATGCTGCAGCACGTGTTCTGACAGGAACCAGTAAAAGAGATCATATCTCTCCTGTCTTAGCTTCTCTGCATTGGCTTCCTGTAAAATCCAGAATAGAATTTAAAATCCTTCTTCTCACATACAAAGCTCTTAATGGTCAGGCACCATCTTATCTTAAAGAGCTCATAGTACCTTACTACCCCACCAGAGCACTGTGCTCCCAGAATGCAGGATTACTTGTGGTTCCTAGAGTCTCCAAAAGTAGAATGGGAGCCAGAGCGTTCAGCTATCAGGCTCCTCTCCTGTGGAACCAGGTTCCAGTTTGGGTTCGGGAGGCAGACACCGTCTCTACATTTAAGAGTAGGCTTAAGACTTTCCTTTTTGATAAAGCTTATAGCTAGGGCTGGCTCGGGTGAGTCCTGAACCATCCCTTAATTATGCTGCTATAGGCTAGACTGCTGGGGGATTTCCCATGATGCACTGAGCTCCTCTCTCCTCTTCTCTCTTTCTCTCTGAGTGCAACCTCATCCCATTAATGCATGTTACTAACTCGATTTTTTCTCCCTCTCCCGTGGTCGTGTGCTTCCCCCTCCTGTCGCTTCCTGCGGGTGTTGCTGGCTCTGGAGCTGTGGAGTCTGGATCTGTGGTTGGGAGTCTCCTGCTGCCCCCGTGTTCCTGCTCGACGCCCTCTGCTACAGTTGCAACTGCTGTTACTAGTCCTATTGCTATTATTACTGTTATTATTATTATCATTAACATTACTATAAATATCTGTACCATTTTTCATTCAGTCTGTAGCAACATCACCTTTATTGTCTGTACCTCTATGTGTATACTGTGTAGGTTGCCTCCCTCTGCTCTCTCTCTCTCCCTCTCTCTCTCTCTCTCTCTCTCTCTCTGAGTGGAAGGTGAGTGAGTGGCGGTGTGGTGAACGCCGCGCTGAGTGAGTTTTCAAACTTTTATATGTTTATGTGTGTTTTTTGTCTTTTTACATCTTGTTAGTTAAGTGTTTTGTCTGTTGTAGTTGTGTTTACTGGTGGCAGTGCTTCCAGCCTGGCTGGGCAGCATGCCCCTTGTAGATGTGGAAGTGGATTTTGTGAAGCTGACACGCGGACATGCAGTGAAGCTGGTGCCGGCTGTCAGCTGCTCGGTGGAGGAAGTGAGTTTAGCGGTGGGAGAGGTGGTGGGTTGTGGTAGCATTAAATCTGCCTCCTGCATGAACGGAGCCATTGTGGTTTTTTTTAGATCACACTGACAAAGTCAATGATGTGGTAGAAAAAGGGGTAATTATTAAAGATACTTTCACCCCGGTTCTTCCTCTGGTTAACCCAGCCAGAAAAATTACCATCTCCAACGCTCCCCCGTTCTTAAAAAATGATTTACTGTTAAAAGAGCTGTCCAGGTATGGACAGGTGGTGTCCCCCATCAAGATGGTGTCTCTGGGCTGTAAGTCTCCTTTGTTAAAACACGTTGTTTGTCACAGAAGGCAGGTTTTCATGGTGCTAAAAAACAACTCGGCAGAAATTAATCTATCTTTTAATTTCAATGTGGATGGATTTAATTACATGGTTTTTGCAACTTCGGAAACCATGAAATGTTTTGGCTGTGGTGCAGAGGGACATCTAATTCGCTCATGCCCGAAAAACGTTGTGAGAGAGCATGGAGATGTTACGGCGTTGTCGGCCGCTGCAGCGGTGCCCAGCACGGCTCCCGCTGCCGCTAACGCGGCTGGTGGAGCTGCGGATGCCGGAGCGGTGCCAGGCGGGACATCCGCTAACGGCGGCGAGTCGAATTTGTCTAATGTTGAACGGCAAGGAAAGGACAGCAAGCAGGGAGACACAGAAACAGAACTGAACGTTGAACATGGAGAAAATGAAAACAACAGTGAACAGGTGTATAACAGTCAGCTAAATGAACATTCTCAGAGCAGTAATATTTCAGTGTGTTCTGACTTTATTGAGGACGAGGATATGTCTGATGAGGATTTAATGAAAATTGCACAGAAGAGAAAGAGCACAGAAAGTGTTCAGAGCAGAGCTAAAGTTGCTAAAGGAAAGAAAGACAGAAAAACACGCTCATCAGAAAACAGTGAAACAGC